>JAEAOA010001978.1:492500-695000 GCA_016746295.1 Potamilus streckersoni
GGCATTAATTAACGTCCAATACACCCTCATTACTAACAACAACAATGAACATATAACACAATTATTCAATATTGTATAAATCAAGCTTATAAATCTGATTTATATTTAAAATTAGAAATACAGTACACTGCTAGCAAATCTGGCCATGAATGTCTATACAACTGAAACAAAGATCAGTAATCTTTCTAGAAAAGATCAAAACCAATTTTATCGCAAAGTTGTTGGTTAAAGTTCTGTTGACATCATTAAAAAATAATGCTTTAGCCTTATAAAGACATGCAAAAGATGTACCAGTACCAAACTGTACCAAAAGCAAAATGTTAGTCTATTAAAACATTACACTGCCCAGATTTTAAACATCCAGAAAGTTTAAGTTTATCATCCTCCACATTTTTGCTAGCTAAGGTTCTAATAACCCTATCTACACTTTTGTAGATCAAACAGCTATATCGGTGCTTTATCCCAGTGACATCGATTAGATTTCATGTGTTGCCTCCCTTTAATACATAAATCCAACTAACCAATAGTGTGGTGCATTGTACATCAGCGGAAAACTATGGTGGCAATTGATCTATATTGGATACTTTGTAAGGTTTATATCCAAAGTATGACTATGTACCAGAGGTAAGCCATTACAGGTCTATTTGAGTGAATGGTATTTGTGCAAACACGGACTGGCGCTGGAAAATTGCTTATGTATCAGTCTATTCAAGTTGTGTGTTCCCCTTGTCTCGATCATGTAGGAATAATGTTCAAATCTGAAAACTTAATTTTGTCTGGATGTGACTGCTTGCTACCCATCCAATGAAATTCACATTGGCTAGTGAAGATGCATCCTCCAGTGTAATGTATCAGTATCTAAGTACAGATAAAAAGAAAACGCATATTATATGAGAATTCAGACGATTGTGGCACCACTCAAAGATTCTTTGCTCCATTCATTTACATAAAATGGTGCTGAACCTTTAAGAAAATAATTATGCAGTCTAAATCACGTTTCTACTGAACTTCAGTGTATTGCTCGTATTTGTTGCAAGCCCATGAACATACCCTATGTATTGGTAGGGGATATTGCTTACTTAATCTTTTACCCACTGAACAAAAACCTGTCAATATTTATTGTGTGTTCATTCTCACAAAATGTATGTAATAAATAATTAGTGAAATACAGTGACAGTTATATTGTCTACTACAAAATTCTTTCAACTTTTCCAATAAATTATGTAACAATGTTAACAGGATATCTTAAAAGAGCCTTTAAAAAATCAAACAAAAGCCAATTTTGAATTACTTTTTTCAGAATATATTCTGAATTGTCAAAATTTCTGAATCAATTTAATATTTTCTTTAAATATAGGTACATTTTCAGTGCAGTCGAATGACTTCAAGTACATGCATAATTAATGATTCCGAAGTATCCAGACAAGACTAATTTCATGTGAACACTTAAGCATCTTCATCGCTATTGTGCCAAATCATGTGCTCTAAGCACTGAAAAACAGCACCAATATTAAAATAAGGCATGATGTCAATCTAATATCACAAAAGAAACAGACTTTAGCCAACCTATCCAGACATACTCTTCTTAATAACCAGCAAAATGCAGAGTAACATTTCAAGAAATGTGTTTTCCTTAATTATATATTGAGAAGATGAACAACCCAGACAATAATCAGACCTTTGAGCAAGAGCTATCTAATAAAATAAATATGGATCGGTTAAATACACAAAAGCCAAACACTTATCATGGAAGCATATATAAGCAGGTCCTTGTAACATAAATAATTAAAGTGCCATTACATTTTCACTCTCTTGCTGTAATGACTAACATGAAATGAATATATATATATACTTGGTCTTATAGATAGATGACAGTTAAAATCCCAAATCATTGACTGATTAAGAGTTTATTTTTATGTCCCATGAAAATTTGATCCATTACACTATTATTTAGCAAGACTGGTAGTCTGTGGGATGGAGGAAATACTTAACTCAGCATTAAATGGGCAACAATAAATCCTTGCAGATGCTGGAAGCAAGGACCAGAGCCTAAAGGAACACCCTTTCAGTCAAGTCTGGCATGCTAACCAGTGAGCCAGCTCAGCACAGCTCCAGAATGGTACTGGATCCCATTTCCTTATTTAATGGTAATATATACTACCCAAAAATAAAAGGTGACCTAATATAATGAATATACTCATACAAACTTCAAGTCCAGAGAGAAAAAATATAGGCCCTGATTTAGTGTTGCATAATGGAGTGGTAGATCGTGGTCTATGTTGACTGTTCTACCATCACTCTTAACAAAATGCACATATCCAAACACTGCATAATGCAACAGCAGGTCTGGGTCTGTGCAGTTAATGCACAGAACAGACACCATAGACCATGTACTGCAAAACAAACACAAACCAAGATCTGCTATTGCATAATGAGCTAGCAAATCATGGTCCATGCTGTAAGAACGAGATTTTCAAAATGGCTTCTGTGGTGGCCATATTGACTATCAGATCAGTGCCATTTTCATTCTGGACCAAGCAGACATAAGAAGTCTTTTGGTGAAAACCCCATGTCAATATGATTTTCCATTCTGAAGCAGCAACAAGATTTTCAAGATAGATGCTCTAGTGGCCAAATTGGACATCATAATGGCATCATTTTTAAATATTACCAACTAGACATTAGAAGAAGTCTTAAAATGAAAATCACCTGTTCGTATGACCATCCATCTAATAGCTAACAAAATCTGCACAGTTTGTAATGTATATGTCCCCATGCTCCTGTGTTTTGTCCCACTACCCCTAAAATAAGTACTGCTAGGTCAAGAATGGTAAGAATAAACCATTGGGCCAATTTTAGTTAACTGAGTTCATCTTTTCATATATACATATATACACAGTGTTGGGTGGTGATTTCAATATTTTCCAAGTTAGGATATATCGGCTAAGTCCTTACAGGGTAGGGACTGAAATGAGATTCAGTCAGTTTGCATGCAAAAATTTGTCTTTTTGTAACCAGTAAATGTACATACGCTTACAAAATGAGAATCTCAATTGCTTTCATGTTAGGTTCCCATAGGTAAGAACAGACCCAGGAACCAAAGCTAGTTGCATATCTATATTCAGCTTTCTACAACCTTTAAGTATATAGATAAACTTGCATCAATGGTCACCTGCATTAATAAATCATCCATTTTAAACATCCATTTGTTCATGGTCATGTAAAGAACTGGACTGTTGAAAGAAACCTCTGTTAATCAATCACCTGTATTTTAAATCCATTTTTCTCACTTTCAAGAAATGGCTGCTCAAGATTAGAATGACTGTATAATAATGTCTTTATTTAAAAAGAGTAACAGTTAAATACAATAATAGTGCAAGTTAGTCTCATAATTTATGACTCAATTAAATTTATGCAAAACTACCCCATCTTACACTAAGATAATCAGCACCCACAAATTACCCATGTACATGTCCAAGTCAGTGCAATGACCTATATGATTTATGTGCCAAATCAGCTTTCATTTTACATCAGAAATTGCTGTTCTCAAGCAATTCACAATTAGTGTCTGTCTGTAGAGATATGCAAGATGGTTATGGAAATAATTATTCCCCTTGCACCTCTGCAGTTACAAGCTTCTTTTCCTGGTCCAGCACATAAAAAAATTAATGACCATCCACTTAAAGTCCAGTTTTAACTTTCATGTTCGTGTTCTCCAGTTATCATCATCTCAAAAACCACACCATGCAAATATCTGGCCTAGAAATCATAAAACATGTATGCTTGTGATTTTGCTTCAACCAATCAGAAGTGGAATTACTTTTGAAAGGCCATCTTTAAATTACTAATTTTGGGTACTTAACTCTGGCCTATATGATCTACAGGTCTTAACCATGGAGAGGGTTCTTTTTGACCCAACAGCAGAGATCAATGATTCCAACTTTGATCACCTGTCTCAGCAAGAATGATGGTCTCAAAAACTTTGAATTTTTGCACTGTTCTCTTATGGAAAAAACTTGGGTTAAGATATGAAATTACACTTGCCCCCAAACATTTTATGTGCCCTAAGTTTGATGGGCAAGTGAATGCACAGAAAAGTGTTGTTGTTGTTGTTGTTGTTGTTGTAGGGTTTAACGCCATTTTTCAGCACAAGATAAGTGTAAGCACAGAAAAGTGTAGCCTGACTCCCAAAAATGAACATATGCTTGGGAGTCTCATGTTTTTTTCAAATTGTTCTACATAAAAAGCATATGGATTTTTTTTATAGGACTTTAAGTGCTAAAATCCTAAGAAAAATCCCCTATACTGAGCAACAGAGCTGTGAGAACAAGCAACAATCCACATAAAATAAAGTTTTAACTGTATTAAAGCTGACAGCATGAATTAGTATACAGTAAGCTCAGATAATAAGAATTTCACAAGAAAGATTTAGTGATTGTGTTTGACTGTGTGGCACAGCATTAATACTAGCACAAGGGACCCATTTAAGAGCTGAGGGCAAAGCAAATGTTTGTATTTGACATAAATTGTTGCAAAGCTAAATCAGTCTTCAGCCCTAATTAAAACTATGAGTGGAGAAAATCCCAACCTGAGCTTCCCATCACACCAACATAGTACTGGCTTTTCACAGCAATTAAAATTTTACATCAGTTTCTGCAGTAAATCTAAAAACGATTTCACAGGCACAGGGCAGATGCATGGCAAAAAATAATAATCACTTGTGTTTTGTGAAAGAAACCATAAATTTTAAATGGTAACACAAATTTCAAGATTTTACCATTAAAGAAAAAATCTTAACTACTTTCTTTATGAAAATTTAACACAACTTGCCTCAGATCTGTTAGAGATATGTAAATTGATCTGTCATCAAATAAGAACAAATCAACTGCAACACCATTAAATTCTATAATTCACCATGATTACTATCTTACAATTTATGGAATTTGGACATTATCCCTAAGCTAACCAGCTTGAAATACATATAGGTATGTTAAGATTCCAACAAATAGTTCCAAAACACTTGGTCCTTAAATTACATATTTTCTTGTCAAGACTTGCTAAAGTCAATCAAATATAGGTCTTAATTGTCACTTGAACTATGTAAATGTTTTTGTAAAAATGTGATTTGCAAAAGATAAAATTATCCATGCTTGGTTGTAATTCAGTTGTCAAATCTTCATTTTCAGAGGTACATAGTTCAGCACATTGTCAAGCTCTTCAACTTTGGAGGCTTGCAAATCTTACACATAGACCACAATTACATAATGTCTAAATGGAAGTAACTTTATTTTTAAAAAAAAACGTTGCAACTTACTTAAACCAAACATGATTCTCTTAAATGCAGAGGCAGGATGCTGCACTCTGCCTTCCTGAAAAGTTTTCCTGCTCTCCTTTACATTCCTGCCTATGGCTCTCAATTTACTGGTGTCAATTTATATGATAAATACTTTTCTCCAGGTTTTTTACCATCATTTTATGGTCATTGTCAACTAGGATTTTGGACCCGAGTACTCAATAGTGGTTTAAAGCACTCTATGTTATGGATCACTGCCATCTCACCTGTTTATGTTTGTTTGAATCTAAGATTTGGTGAATGTGGATATGTGAGAAAGCTTGCCAGTAGCTTCTCGTGGGTGGGTCGGTGGTTCTTTCCATGGATTTCCCCATTTCTTCCTCCACCATTATTACTGGCTGCCATGTATAGCCTATTGTGTGCACAACAACTGTACAATTTATTGAAATTTTCCAGTGCAAATAATTATGACATGTGGGAAAAAAAAGGTGTGTGTGTGTGTGTGTGTGTGTGTGTGTGTGTGTGTGTATACATATACATACATATTGGGTATTATCCAGCAAAAAAACTATACCTACATTATATCTAACATCAACACAATATCTAACACCAAGCTCCAGTAATAATATAGGTATGGCCTTTCCATGTAAAATTTCAGCATGGCCATTTTACCTCTTCACCCTGCCCAGCTTGAGAGTCCAGGGCAGGCAGGTGCAACTTCCTGCAAGGCACAAATGATTTTTAAAGCCACATCCCATGCTGTAAATAAGGGAATACAATCATGTTGGGGGCTGTACATTGTACATTAATAAGTCTCTCAGGACAGCTGTATGGCTAGTCAAAAGAATCATAATCTTCATCTACACAATGTATGTGATAAAATGCTGTTAAAACCCATTTCAGATTCTAATATCTACTTATACCATCCTTTGCCACCCTCTTCAACTTACAATCTTATTATGCTTTCATATTTTCTTTTAATCTATAGCTCACCTGAAGTGCTGGGACAAACATGTAATAGGATGCCCCATGACCTATGGTCTTTTTGACCCGTGGCAACCCCCATGGCTTTGATCAAGAGAGCTTCTCTTCTCTTCTCTTCTTATGATACAGATCAGTTGCTTGCAAAGAGGATAAACAGTCTATCTTCCATGCCATAGAGTTGAGGTTCTATGCCTTGTGATAATAGAATTGAGTCAGACTGTATCACTAGCTGACTTGCATTATGGCACTGTATCTGACAGAGATCAACTTGATCATTTCAAGCCTGAACACTTAGTCTAGTATTTATTTTAATAAACTAGTTGGGAGGTTATTTGTATTGTAACATGTATAGTTTGGGGAGATCTGTTTTGGTTTATGTATCCCTTGGATTTATCAATCCATTTTTAGTTAAGAATCTCCATTTAACTATTCATAAAACCCCCACAGTAGTTGTGTATAATACTTTTCTTTCTCAAATTAATCAAATATTAACAAATACAAAATCCATTATAGATGAAATATTTTTGCACAATCTAATTCTCTTTTAAAAAAAAAAAAGCAGTCCCTCAAAGAGACTGATAATCTACTGACAAAAAAAACTCAAGTAATTCAAGATAAGACCACTGCCAAGTGTTGGAACCATATCTGATATTCTTCAGCAAATACAAGATTTTTAAATTAGTTAATGTCTGTTCAGCATTATTTTCATTTATGACAAACAAGTGACCATAAGAAGTCTTTTAGCAAAAAAAACCCACCTCATACTGATATGACCATCAATTCCAGAGAAGTAGCAATTACAAGAGTTTCAAATTGGTCACTGTGATGGGCATTTTGGCTGTCATAGCATCACCATTTTCATATACAATAGAAGCAACTAGAACACATGATAAAACTTTATGTAAAGTTTCATGTCAATTTTCCAAGTAGTTGAGGAGAAGCAGCAATAACAAATGTGTGAAAATGGGACAGATGATGAACAAAAGTCACCAAATAAGCTTTTATAGAATTATGACCATCAGAACAAACAAAATCACAGTTTAATTGGATGCCTGGATCTTTATGAAATTTACTATACACAATACTAGATTGAAATTTTCCACAGACACTATTTTGCCTTTACAAGAAGATAAAATAAAAAGGTAAAAATGTCAAAAAAGTATAATGGGCATATAAAATAAAATATAAGGGTATCATATGTAAAATACTTAACAAGTTCACTATTTGTTATATAAACTGCATTCCCTCAAAAATCCATAAACTGTATGGGTGCTATATCATCATAGCATTTCTTCATTGACTTCACATCAAAAGTTGGCAAGAATAAACTCAAACCTGAATTATGAATTGCAATGGGCAACAGTATCCACTGGCAGTAAAACAATCCATGGACTGTCATATGTTCAAATTTCAGGGGACAATTCCTATGCCAAACTATCCCAGAGAACTAAAACTCCATTGTTGAGCCTTTAACTTGCATCTAGATGTAATTAACAAGTTCTGTATTAAAAATTTATATTAGAAGCAATGCTGATTTCCTCCCTCAAAAACCATGGATATTACAAATATAAAATTAACATAATTATGTAAGTTCACATACAATGACCTTGACCTTTAATCTGCTGATCACAGAACAATATGTACAATGGAACCAATCTTCAGCAATAACAAGATTTTTAAATTAGTTAAATTAGAACCAATCTGCCCAAAAATGGATTATCTATGAAGTTCGAATAAAAATGAATCCAAGAAACATACCAGGTAGAAACTTCATAACTACAATGTTGGCTCCAGCAACCTGCATCTTTCGCTTCTACCTAAGACTCAAAAGGGAGTTGTTCATGTATAAGTATAGTCGATATATTAGGCTTGAAAAAAAATAATGAGGTCACAGAAACTGGGTTTATCAAGCATAAAAGAAAATTATTATATCACACACACACTGACATTCCTTTTGCCAGGAAAGAAGATGAAATCAAAATCTGAGACTTTCAATGCTGCATGCTGGAATACTTGGTCAATATTGGAGTTGTCATCCCCTGAAGTTTAAAAGTTCCAATATCAACACAAGCCACAGGCACTGTATTCCTTTATCATCTGTGGCCACCTCTAAGGAGATTTTCCTTGTTTATCACAAATGTGCATACACCTGCTTAACCAATCATTGTAAGCATGAGTAGATTTTACAGTCATTGTGGCCAAACATGGCCTTAATGCTTTCTGAATGAGCAAATCAAAGTTTATATTACACAGTCATTCATCCTCCAATGAAACAAGTACTTTTATTAAAAATTAAGAGATTGTTCAATTGTTGGTAATATATTTTTGTTTATAGATGCTCAAGAAAAAAAAGAAATCTCAGCACAGGCAGCCAATTAATAAAACATAGCAGATTATCTCCTTGAACTTGTGATGATGCATGAAGAAATGGTTTTGTTCATTTTAACAAGGTAGTTAAGCCACTTTCTGAATCAAATTAATTGAACAGTTAACCTGTAATTGACTCATATTCCATTCAAGACTGTAATTAATATATACCCTCACTACAAATTCCCTCAATATACTGCCTTATGAGTTTACATTTCTTTGGCACTGCAAGTATATAAACTATATGGTCCTGATGTGCCATTAAATCCTACAGCCAAGAGAAATAATTATAACATGGTTACAAATCATACAAATACCATTTGGGATGGGGAGGGGGTGTAAGTTTTACATACTAAACTACATTCAGTGTAATGTAAGTGCTTCCACGGGAGCAGCAGGGATGGCAAACTCGACCCCATAAGCAAAAAAAAAGGGTTCCTACAGAGGCTGAAAAAACAAGGCCAATAACATTAAACCAGCACCTCTAACTTAACTTGCCTATTTCCATACGGTTATGAACCGGTAATAAATCGTTTTATTTAGCTTAGTTTTGTTACTGTTGACATATTTTTTTCCAATTTTTATGCAATTTCGTTTACCTGTCCTGGTACTTTAATTTTGTCATTCACCATCCCTGCTGCTATGAATTAACCAAATGAAAGTCCCTCAGTTAAAACAAAGGTCACTTCAAATGATCTCATGAACAAAATTTCAAACAGGAAGATAATTGATTCATTTTTTTCCAGCAAGCATGAATAATATTATAAACAGGCAGCTAACTGGTTCTCGTCTGTGACTAAAAGGAACAACAATATATACATGGTTTGCTTGATTAATGCTACAAATGTGTTCCTTGAGTTATGGCATAAATTGAAATTTGCAAAAATCAAAAGTAATTTATAGGGCAAATTTTATCTCAAAGATTTTAAGTACTGATTATTTATGTATAATTTTCAAACAAATTACATGCATGACTGTGCACATGGTAACAGCAATTGCATAATAATAAGCATAGTGTTGCAAATTGAATATTATTTCTTCATTATAAATGGCATTAAAATGAAAGATCATAAATTAAATTGAGCAATACTTGTACTAACTGGTTCTTTTTATGACTTTCATGAACAGGGTCATAAATATGTAGCTAACTGGTTCTCTTTTCTGGCTCTCATGAACAGCATTATAAACAGTGTAATGTAATATTCAAAGTCATCCAAACATTCCAAAACTTTGCAAACTGTGATTTTATGCTTCAATACTAAATATAAACATTATGGCAATCTCGATGGTAATTTACTGCGCTATAAGAAAAATCTGCTTGGCAACTAGATTTTCAATGTTTGTTACTCAGAGACAACCCTACATTTTCAAAAATATTCTACCCCTAAATTATTTGTATTAACGGTTTTTTTTACTGATCAATGAAATGATATTCTAAATGAAAAAAAAAGATATCCTTGTGCTGAAGATAGGCTAAAAGTATTATCATCTAATTATTCATACATTAAAGAGCATTGATAATAAAACTGCACAAACAATACAATTAATAAAACTTAGTTGAATTAAACCAAATAAACATTAGTGTTATCATCAACTGGGAGCTCATGTCAAATAAGAAAAGGGGGTCCTGAGTGGCCAAGTGGTCTAAAGCACTGACCTGATCACTGCCATCTCACCTATGTCTGGTTAGTTCCTTAGTTGAGTCTAGACTCAGCTAACATGGGTAAGTGAGAAAGCCTGTCAGTAGCTTCTCATGGGTCAGAGGTTCTTTCCTGGGTTTTCCAGGGTACTTCCTCCAACATTAATACTGGCCGCCATGTATAGCCTATCTTGTGCTGAAAAATGGCATTAAAACCCTACAACAACAACAACAACAACAAATAAGAAAATGCTGAAATAAGGAGATCTATCTAGTATTGCCATGTTTCAATGAAACATTGCCATTTTCAGTGTTATAACAAAAGATGTCATTGTTGAATATACTTTGGTAGAGTTTGCCATAGGATCACTCTGACAGCTTCATTCATGTCTGTTCATCCATTGTTTTGTCTACTGAAGACCATGCTAAATGTCAGCAGTGATGATCCAGATCTGCTTTATCACATGATCTGGCAAATCAAGGTCTATAGTGTTCATTTTAAAAAATGTTTGCATTTATTCAATCACTGCTTAGAGTGCAGCTCAAAATGATGTGATCATAGCATTATTTCAGTAATATGATGTCACTATGAACTGAAAGATTGGATACAAAATGACTGTAACCTCTGCCTCTTGTTTATGAAAATGCTTATACGATTTTAATAGAGTAATTCTTCTGTAAGTGTAGGGCCAAGTGACCTTGAAAAATCATCAACTATTTACATCCTGCCATATATGTGCCTGCCAGTTTTCTGATTCAAATAAATGTTGTGCTAAAATATTCCTTCACCAACACTGACTTTTGTTTGTGCATTTGATAATAGGAGTCAAAGATCTTCAACCAGTGCAATTATAATCAATTTGTAATGTTCCTTCCACTATTATTTTATGGACAAAAACTTTGTGATATATTATATTTTACAAGGATTTCCTGCATAACGTCTCTTCCTTTGAAGTATATACTCAGCTAATGCTAGCACAGGAAAAATGCACAGGAACCTATAAATTTTTCAGAGATTCCGAGTTGATTAAACTCCAAGTAATGTATAAATTAAGGGTATGTAGTTTAAACACGATTTTGGTAAATTGTAATGTGTCAATAAACTGGTGTTTGCAGTCTCTGTAAAAGCTTACAACTAAAACTTGTACTTGAGCCCTTATTTAATTAATTTTCATTTTTTTGTCTTTCAATGTCTGTAATAAACCTGTACAAGTATTTCTGAAACATTTCTTGCCGTTAAAATTGGAGCACTGCATCCAACCTGGTTGATATGGAGCTGAAAGTTTTGCATGAGCTGACATGGAATAAAAAGGCAAAATCACACATTTTGGAAATATTTTTTACTTAAATTATCAACGAAAAATGTGCATGTATAATTAATTGACAAAACTGTCATCTATTTGAAATTTTATATCAAGGTTAACTTCTCAGGTGGAACCTGACTCAACAAATTTGCCAACGTCATCTCTTCACAGCAGCCAATGCAAGCAGAAATGACAAGATGCAAATTGGGCAGTAATCAATTTCATGCAATTCAGATTTAACATAATGTACCAATGCTTCCCAATCATTGTTCACCTACAAATAATTTGAATGAAATTAAAGTTACACGAAATTTGACTTCTGCTCAAACTTTGATATTAGTTTCCACTTTCTACAGATTTTCCCAAAGTGTTGCAATACATATCACAATTCAAAAATTCTGGCAATATCCACCCCTACTTAAAGTCTTAAAACACTCCAACATTTTGTAATAAAGGTTCCTTCATGATGCAAAGTCAATAGACTGGTGCGGTTGTGCATAATATAATGGCATATACAAGTATATCCTGCCCATATCTTTATAGGGGTGGGGTGAGGTGGAAGAGATGCTATTTTGTACAGGTAAATGTGGAACCTGACTTTACTAATAGTTATTTCACCTGGTCAATACAATGTAGGTACTAGTTTAGTTGCCCATAGTTTCTGATCTGTTGCAAGGAGTCAAAGAAGTATGACAATATCCAACCCTCTCATTATAAATTATATTCGGTTCAATCAATTTCATTTTGCATACTCAACAGGGTGGCATCTAATCCCTGTTTTCATTGCACAGGGCTTCTGGTACATTAAAGTTTAAACCATAAAACACTATTCATATGACAGTAACAATATGTTTCTGTAGAGTTTGTTGCCCATTGTGAATTCATTGGATAAGGTTCAATTCTGTGACCAAATTTTATTTTCTTTCAATACAGTTTCGATCTCAACAAATAAATCCACCAGAGAAAATTGATTGTTCAGAGAGAAATCTATTTCAAAACTTGAGCAAATGTTGAATATGAAATACATACTGGGTGCAAATGAATTGGAATAGTTTTCTATTTTTGAAAGAATGTTTATCCCATACCATAAAGCAAACATAGGCTTACCATAATAGTTTACAAATTGAAATTTCACAGCTGTGAACAGAATTAAAAGTAATGCAGGTAGTGTATTATATCATACACTGAGAAATAAGGTAGCTACATGAAAAGTTTAGGAGGTGGCACATAAAATTACATTAGAAAAGTTCCTATCAAATGCTGAAATCTCAAGAAGTTCCAGAACTCTAGATTAATTACAAAGGTGTCAAGCAATCAATTTTTAATCTGACATGGTAGATATGAAAGTAGTTAGTCCAACTCTAGATACCTGTGAAATAAAGTGTTGTATAATGATTTGCCATGTTACCAGTCTTAAGTTTTTGATGTCTTATTGAATACCCTGCAGGCCTGCCTTCTAATTCTTCTCTGGTCAGGTGAATGGATCTAATTTATTACAAGGGGAAACACTGATAACCTCCCCCAATGAAAACACTACAACAAGCCCTGACATACATCATGGCAGCAAAACATGGGACAGTTAACAACATGGTGATAAATTAATATTTACCCCCTTCAATGCCAAATGTACCTTTATATACAAGCTTAAAAGATGAGCCAAGTACAAAATGTACAGACCCAACTGGCATCTGATAATGCAATGGCACACACAGTTTGTTAGGAGTAATCAGAAGAAAAAAAACCCCAGAGAACTTGATCTGTCAGTGCATTATGTGATACAGAACAGGGTCTATGTTGATCACAGTTATACCAAACATATTAGAGTATATGGTAGGTATACAAAGCTCCAATGTTTCAATTTTTTGTCTGCATAGCACATATAGAGAACACCTTGCTGACAAGAAAGAGCTTAGTATGTTGGAACACCATCTGTCAAGATAGACCACATCTGTAATTTATTGATCTTCTGTGCTTAAAGACCACCTGACTTGACTTTTGTGGGCAAAAGGAGGATGGGCCTCACAAGACTGGTTTTACTTTTCCTTACTCCTATCTGTGGGGGGAAAAAAAAAAGAGAAAAAAAAAACTGGCCCAGTCCCTACTAGAAACATTTAAATCATCCACTGAATTCCTAATATAAACAATATTCTCCTGAAAGCTGTTCCCAATAAATGCAATTGTTTTCCGAAATCATGGGCACAGGGACATTACTAATCATTCAAGAAAATTCCTAACAAAACTAAAAACAAAGATGTAAAGACAATAGTCATTCATATATAGATTATAGCACTTTAACAGGCAAATGGAAAATTACTTGGGCTGAGCAAAAGAAGCTTGTGAATCATCCAATGGGCAACTAAGGAGAGTTTCCTACTGTCCCCTTTTTTGATTATAGTCCTACAGTATCCTTCTATAGCAATCTATACATCATAAAATCAGATTCTGTTTAGTCCAGCATAGAATTTTATGAATTTCTAAGAGATGGCATCTTTTTTTTTTTTTTACAGGAACTAAATAGAAACCCTACTCCTACATGTTCCTTTTAATCACAGCTTACCTGCAATTTCTGTAATTATTAAAAACCTGGCTTTAAAAGCCAAACCTATAATTCCATGAAGAATGTATGAATTAAAAAATTAGTCACACTTCAGCTGTATAATAGTCTTGACTTTAATATTCCTGTCATGGAAGAGGTATATAAGGACTACAACTTTTGCCAGATCTTCGATACATGCCTTTCTTATAAATCAAGTCCAACTGCAAACCAGACAGATGCAGATCTGTCAGCACATAATGTGTCAGCAGACCTGGTTCTTAGGATATTCAACTGAACAAACAAGATTCCTGGACTAATGAACCGATGCTCTTAAATATGAACAGCTGAATCTAAATCGGTTTTATAACTTTTACCTTTTCTACATCAGTTTTATAAACAAAGACTTGCAATGGAAGTGTCATCATTCTAAAGAACATTGGGTAAATCTTATACAGGCTTCCCCATCAGGTCACAAGCAGACAACATTCTGCCCATTTTATCTGAATGATGGTCAACCTGGCAGTTTCTCCTATATGTGATCACCAAAATTTACTATTTTTAACAAGGTATACTGAAGGAAAGTCAACTGTTCTGTTATGTATGTAATTTTCTTAAAAAGTATATTGAGATTCAATGAATTTATTTCCACTTCCAAACACCAAATAAAGTCAATGGTAAATCTGTCAGCTGACTACAAATATGGCCACTAATGACCTCATTTGGGAGCTACAGGTATCTATATGGGAACCAATGTGGCTTAGTGATTAGCACTGTAGCCTTCTGACTGATAGAGTTCAGGTTCAAATCTTATCATTGGTTTAACCAGAGTGAGTTATTTTGTCTGTCCCTGAGCAAGGCACTTTGCTTCCATGCTATAAAACAACCATGTATTATGTCAAATTCCACCAAACCAAACAAACCAAACCATTATTATCTTAGCTGCAGACTATTCAAATGCTTGGCCCATCCAAAAGAGCATTTTACAATCACTGGCCAAAGCATTTTGACTCCAGACATTCCTACTTGTAAAACCATTATTCTGATTCATCAAACAACATTCCTATTTACTTTGGAAGCATAAAGTATTTTATTTTGGGGCCATAAATGATGCAGGTCAGTAAAAAGGTCAATTGGGGGCACTTGGCTACCATTAGGAGTGCAGAAACAACAGGAGGGATCATTATGTTGATTGTAGTCCATACTTCACCTGACAGGTGATCCTTTATGATTTATAATCTGCAACAGTTAGGTCCCTTAAGTTCTATTGTTCCCAGGAACTTTGCACTCTGTTTCCCATAACATTTTTATTTCTCTCTTAAAATCATTATTTTATAACTGTAATATTTTATATCTCTACATTAGGCTATATTATTTGCATATACAGTGTATCTCTGAATAAGTTTATGTTGCCTAACAAAAACAATTCTACAGTGCTATTATTTAATTTCTTGAAATTGGTGTTACTGATCTTAGTTTCAGCTTCCCTTTAATAATCACTGGCTGCATTCAAAGTATTCTCCTCCTCAAAATTAATTAGTGCCAAATGTCTCCTAATTTTGTACCACAAAATACAGTTACATTTATGTAATCATACAAATAACAATTTCAATTTTTGTCATCTTTATCATTAGGTATCAAAATTAAATTAACATGAATAAAGGAATCATGGTACTAAGGTACTAGTTCAGTTTCCATAGTAAACCTATGCAAACACCATGGTATTAAAAATTCAATAACTTAAAATTTCTGAGTGCCCATGATCAAACCTATATTAATCAGAATAGATTGAACCTAAATCTCTGCTTCTCTGTACAGGAAAGGATATGAGCAGCAGCATTTTCTGGACCTGCATTATTTAAAACATGCTTCCAATTCTGCACCAAAGAGTCAGGTGCTAATTATAGTAATGAGTGTTCCAAGCCCAAGACTGTTAAAGGACTGGAATTTCATCAATAAAACAATATCTTTTTTTACTTATATCTTGAAAAAGTTCTCAAAAGATTCTTTTATCTAAAATGTAGCTTACATATTATTAACCAATTCTGGCCACCCAAACTCATTTATACTGTATCTAATGTTCACCCATATCCAGGCTGGTTCCCATTTTTCCATACAATTAGTACTGTGTCCTGAAAGAACTTTTAATTATTTCTTCTGGAAAAACATTGCTTAAGTGTAAAATAAAAAATAACATCAATTAATAGAGTTAAAGTGCATTGCACTACATCTCTAATTAAAACAAAACAGTTCTTATCACATGACTGTCAATTATATTTCATTACAAAGCATGCTCATAATGATAATATTCATGATAAGGTCCACTTATCTGCGCTGGGTGTCATGTGATATCAGGCAGACAATCCAATTAGTGCTAAAGTGGTACTGGATGCACATTTATGCAAAAGAAGCAATTCAAATCATCAAGCATAAAAAAACAAAGAAATTACAACTGCAAACTCTTCTCATTTTCATTTGTATAAGATAACAGTACATGTATTTCTCACCTATTATATATAGAACATGTTAGATGGTATTATTTCTCTAATGACTGCCATAAAATATCTTACTTTTTGTTTGAGTTTTTTCCTCCCCCTGCTGATTTAAGCTTGGTGTTGTGCTCACCTGCTCATGATAAAAGACAAATAATGGAGCAAAAAACTAAAAACTATTATTAGTTTCTAAGCTAGATTCCAACCAAATCAGTAAGAACAGCAATTATGATGCCATTGGATCAGCCTGGGTAAACTTTATTCTAATTTGTACTTAAAAAAACCCTAACTCTTCCTATGCCATAAAACACCAAATCAAACTTGAATTTTTCAGTTATTATTGTATATACTTTAAAATAACATATTTTACTATTTTTCTGCACAGTGCTGAATATTAACTGGCATCAGGCAGTACATAATGTTTATCTTCCCATATTAAAAACAGATTTAAAATCATTTTCAGCTCACATAATTTTCAGGTTAAACAGAATTCCAGCAACCATATCATCAACCTTTGACTTAGTTCAGCTGGATATAATCTAGAATTCAAACAACCAAATCATACATAACCATACTGAGTTAGTTCAGCATGGAGTTTTTAACTACAATATCAGCATTGTTCAATCATGGACTATTTCAACCAGCAGTCTGACTGTCATCAGTTTAAACATTGCATAATACTGAAGAAAATATATGATCAATAATTTATTTTTCTTATTTGTGCTAAACCAAAAAAACAGCCACCATTTGCTATTAGTTAACAGCAAATTTAGATGTTTATGATGAACTACCATTAAAACAAATCATCAGTTTAAAATGTACAAAAGTTTAAAAGTTTCTCCAATTTACATACTGAATTAGTTTGATTAGATTGCTAAGCAAACAGATAATAAAGTAAATAAAAACCTTTTCACACACAAACACACACACATACATATCTATATACACACATACACATGTACACATGTGCATATGTGTGAAAATTTAAAATTACAAATTCTTTGCACTGTATCATCTGACAGTCACATAACAAAATGTGGATTAAAAAGCTTTTCATATATAATATACAGTGTTTTATCTACAAATGGCTTCATGCAAGTCATTTGACTCATCAAAGCAAAAAACAGTGAGTGAAAATCCAAACCTACAAGTCCTATTCAAACCGATGATGTCTTCAGAATTTTTTAAAAATAATTATGTTTAAATACTCAACAAAACTGTTATTGTATATTTGTTAGAAATCATGTTGATGATTTCATGTCATCAGAAATAATCTAAGCTCATATGACAAGCTGTTCATTGTTGGATAGGTCAGTGCTTTCATCTGCCATTGCCACAAATGATGAATTTTGCAGGTCACATATAAGACTATCCTCAACAATGTTTGATGGGCTCTACAGTACCAGGAACTAGTAGTAGCCAAGTCATACAGAATGGTGGAATTTTTCAGATTGCCAATGGCATCAATTTCTTCAGCCGTTAAATCATGGATTAAATTTGGATAAGATTTGTATTTCAAAAAAGGGATGTTTTCTACATTCAGCCAATGTACACACTTAAGTAGCACTTTCACTACCCTCTTGTGTTTGTAAAACTGCATTCAAATCTGCCTGGTGTTGTGGTCTTTCAATCAGCAGTTTGTGTTCTGGTAAACAAGGATGCTTGCTAGTGTACTGTTCTGAAAGTTATTTCTTTTGGCATATTTGGCCATGGAGGTTTTTTTTTTAGCCTCTGTACATATTTGGTACAATGTAAATGCGTCTTCACTGCCACATTCTTCATTCTACTTCTTTTTGAAAACATCGCCATGTTTTCAACTTTTGCATAACAAAATTTTACATTTTCTCTTACAAGTAACAGGAACCTCATCTCTTGATAATGAAGGCTCTACTGATTCCATACCAATACTATTATCAAAGGTTGGCTGTACAAACTTGGTCTAAATGATAATTTCATTTGTTTCGGATCTATTTTAATTTTTTTACCTTGGACACCATTTTCAGTCAAATGCTGACAGTACCTTGGAACAACACAAGGCATAGAAATTGTTGCTTTCTAACATTGGGTGCATTAATTTACATACTGTTGATAACTTTTGTGTGGCAAATCAGAAAAGTCTGCATGGGTAGATAAAATACTGGATGTGTGTGTGTGTGTATATATATATATATATATATATATATATATATATATATATATATATATATATATATATATATATATATATATATATATGACAATTTAGAATAACAAATTCATTTGCACTGTCTTTATCATTAGACAGTCACATATCAAAATATGGATTTTTTCTGTTGCAGCAAGCATTTTTGCTCATTTTATCACCCTCAAATTTCTATCCAAAAGTTCATTTTATTTAGTTTTGATGGTAAAAATATAAATGTTTATTTAGACAACTTCATTGGGACAGTATCACTCTGGTTTAATGATTCAGAAGATTTTCTGCAAAAGAATAAATCATCAACCAATTTGTGAATCATCTCATGAAGTCATGTATTTATAAGTGGTATGAATGCTTATCACTATTTTAAATACATATTCACTGAAAACAAGCAGGGTCACCAGTCTACCTAATCCTACAGTCTCTCTTCTAAATGTTCATCAGTATAAGGCACATTATGAGTAACAGGCTGAATTTACAACAAATTTACATCAAAGAACATAAAGGGAGTAAAGATAAGCAAAATATACCATCAAACTGAATTCCTTGTTCTGTGCTCATGATAGGCAGCACATTTTCATTTCTCACATGCCACTGATCAAAACATGCTAAAAAGGTATGTTAAAATGAATACAAATTACACTCAATTTAATTTTAAGCAAATAGACTAAAGATATCAGTATACTGTTCCTGTTGAAAATACAGTCGTGTGTTTTATGGTGCAATCAATCAACATAAACTTTACTAACATGGCAAGTTGGGGATGTTCTGTGTCTCTTTGAAATGAAATTTCTTGATTACTTGGAGAACAATTACATTTATCCATCAGAACCATAAAATCAAACATAGCCTAAATTAGTTTTTGCCACAATATTGTTTGAAACAATTTTAGAGACAAAATAATTCATCAGACTTGGTCTGGTGTCACAAGTTTGTGTTTATGGTGTTCACTAAATGCACCAATGATATTTTTTACATTTGCAACTAGTTCCAAACCAAAGCTGTAAAGTACCCAATTTATTAAATTCCCACAGAGCTTTGTAAATTCAAACATTTAGCATATCCTACTATGACAAAAATAATTAAAGCTAGTCTTTAAATGATTTTCAACTATTAGTCTCCTGCTGGCATTAAAATATGATTGTGGAACAATTAAGATATACTTTTTGTAAATTAATGTGACATTCAAGTTAAAGATGAAACAAATGTTCTAATCATGTTACAATACATATTATAGTAGAAGTCCCAATAGTATCACAACTATATTATGAAGAATATCAATAACATCAATATAACATTAAGAAGAGTCCCATTAATATTAAAAAATAAAAGCCAATAGGCATTCCTACTGCACTGGATTTAAAATTAGGGTAGGAAGGTAGTGTTTAGTATATAATGTACTACTTGCTTCAGGTACTATGGAAATGTGACTCAATTAGATGCACAAATCAATTCTGGAAACTTTTTCTTTCTTTTTTACAATTGGGAAAAGGAGGTGGCAATGAAAATCGGGATGGTTGGACAACTGGAAAAGCACTTTTTGTTTTGGCCTTGCCAAAAGTATCAAAAATATCAATAGAGAATTAATAGGAGTCTCAATATTATCAACACAGTACTTCCAAGAGTACCAGTACTATTAACATATTACCAAGAGTAACATTATTATTTTTAAAACATTACTGTAAAATCACAAAACTGTAGTAAGCATTTAATTTTCATGAATTCACTAAGCAAACTAATTTTCATTACAACTTTACGCTCACTAAAAGTATGCGATAAAACCATAATTATGATAGAAATGCGAACATCTACCCAGTTGGGCAGTTCTGAAAGTTTGTTTAAATTTAGCACCATGTTAAAATTAGGGATATAACACCAATTGGTGAACAGATGGACTTATGGATGATACTTTAAAGAAATTATCTGACTGATGTTATCAATAGCTTTTTTTGAACATCTCTCATTTTTGACAGCAATTAATGTTTTGTCTGCTTTGATATTAAAATATCATGCACTAGAATGAAATCAGTATGTTACTTTCTCTTGAGACCATAGCATGCATTTATATGCTATTTTTGACTTGGTATGGTAAAGTACCTTCTTAAATGGAAATGTTAGCCCATCACTAATTCACTACAATTTTAAACCCATACAGTATACACGAGATTCTACCATCAGCAGGAAAAAAGCATGTTATTTTATTAATGAAAATTAAAACATTTTTCTACATTCAAAAATTGAAACATATATAATTTTTATATGTTCTATCCATACATTACAGAATCCAGCCAGAATCAGTATATTGGGGACCAGAAATGTTCTACTATTACCATAAATGGTGCAATGATGAATGACAAGAATTGTTCAATAACCACTAACATATACACAAGAAGCTGTAAATTGATTACCCCCTGCTGAAATACTGGAGAGCTTAAAGTCAAAGGCAGGATTAATTTTTTAGATGCTATAACAAAGGTGGTCAAAGTCTCTGATTACTTTCTTCCAATGTTACAAAAATACATGCTACAAAATATTACAGGAAGTTGAGCAATACATAAAAGTCAGAGTTTATGTGTGTGCTGGCAAACAGTGTTTCAGGCAAGTGGATTTTAAAATAGTATATTGAGGAAGAAATTATATCAACAGGTATATGCAAACACCACTGAACAGGAGAAGACCCACTCTGAATGTCTTGTTTAAAACTAAATCAAACATGAATAAAGTAGCATTTACAAAGATGTTGTCACTTACTTTTTTTAAATTACACTGGTGTGCACACAGTGTATGTGCCAGAAATACTTTGCAAATTGTGTGACAAGGCACAATTTAACATTTCTTACTGCAGATCATTTTACTAAAATGGTTAAGGTTACCTTACAAGACTGAGATCACATATGAATTTTCATGCCAGTAAACAATTATAAAGCACATGAACATCATCCCTATGGTATTAGCTGATTACTGGATTAGAAATGTTAGAAATGTATATAATTTATTATGTATGTATGTTAGAAGTTCACTGTCATGACTAAGAATGTTTAATTTTCAGTAACCCTTAAAATTTATGTTCATAAACAAAAACAATACTGGATTTCAAAGAAAATCTAACAATCAAAATTCTGAAATATACTGATTTAATGTCCTGTTTTATTACAGGTATAGATGACTTATGCACTACATTTTGGAATTCATTTAAAATTTATTTACTCTAAAATATTGCAATTCAAAGTATTCTAAACATTCAATTCTATAAATATGTTCCCAAAATACAATTGTTTTCTTCTTCCTGACAGCACCCTTGGCCTTGAATACAAAACAAAAGCCAGAAACAAAAAGTTTTGAGGAAATGTTTATTGGTCTAGAGGAGTTCTAAAGAGGGTCATGTAGAAACTATTATGTTTGAAGATAGAAGAGTTGGAGAGAGAGAGAGAGAGAGAGAGAGAGAGAGAGAGAGAGAGAGAGAGAGAGAGAGAGAGAGAGAGAGAGAGGAAACTATTATGTTTGAAGATAGAAGAGTTGGAGAGAGAGAGAGAGAGAGAGAGAGAGAGAGAGAGAGAGAGAGAGAGAGAGAGAGAGAGAGAGAGAGACAGATGCACGTGCTTTACAAGTATATGCTGGCGCTATTGTATTACCTTGGTATGGAAAATATGTGAACATATCATCCAATATCACACATTAAGAGGTTAACTTGTGTATTTGTGTGTGCGTACGTGTTTATGAGACAACTACCCTTCCAGATGAGTTTATTTTCAATACATCACTTTGCGGCCGATATGTTATAATGTAACCTCTACTCAATACACAACACTACTATAACCAACTTTACAATCAGCCCATGTGTGCCTTAAATGTCCAAGGCGTAACTAATCACTAACGTAAGTACATTTTACTTCAAAAGGAGTACAGAAAGCTACAGTACGACCACTAATTTCAAATGGGGGCAAGAATATGCTCTCTACTACTCTCAACAACAGCAACTGACGAACTGTCAAAACGGCCAAGAGAGCATGGAGAGCAGACGGTTTAAGTCAAAAATTGCAACTTACCCAGTAATCTGAAGGTTTCATTAGCATCCATGTACAAATTCAAATTCCCAAAAGCACTGGCAATAATTCCAAAGAGGGTCACAAGCCCAAAGAGTTGATATACCGGCCCCATTTTGCAGAGAGCTCTGCAGTACATACAGACACACAACTGATCGTCCTACATTGACATTTTGTTCTTTTCAATCCCTGTGTTGTTGTGCGTGATATCTTCCAATCGGTAGAATCTTGAAATAGCGCATGCGTGTAACTGAAGGCTTGAGATTACCAAGTTTTGCCGCCTATCGGAGAGGATGTCTGTGGATTTTGTTTTAGATCGTCTGTTAAATAATGACGCATTGGAATCATTATTTTCTTCACTCTCAGAAATAAATTGAAGTTTTGAGAAATAGAATAAAATAAGCAAGATGATCTTCGAACCTCTAATAGTATGTGCTCAGTAACAAGAACTTTTTAATGACGTGTTTCTGGAAGGGTATAATAATAATAATAATAATAATAATAATAATAATAATAATAATAATAATAATAATAATAATAATAATAATAATAACATTATTTAATAATGTTTGCATATTAGCTGATGTTAATCTTTCATATGATCATTAGAAGTAAAGAAGTAAACACACATGCATATACAATAATGCAGACAAAAGGAGTAAACTAAAAAAAAATGGCGAGCCTATTACTCAAATATATCCATGACTCTCCCGCATCCTACCGTTTCCCAATAATGGAGATGAGTCATTGAATTGCAACAACTCTTCTTAAAATAATTGATCAACATGAATATTTCTTCTTTTATAATAAAAAATATGCCTTTAAATTTCATAGGAATCCACTGATAGTAGGTACTTTCAAGAGATTGTCATGTTATGGGAAAGGTAAATGATGGAGAGAGAGAGAGAGAGAGAGAGAGAGAGAGAGAGAGAGAGAGAGAGAGAGAGAGAGAGAGAGAGAGAGAGAGAGAGAGAGAGAGAGAGAGAGAGGGGGGGTGAACATTTCCAATATCAATTTTATTGTCATTGTCGTCTCCTTTTGTTGGGTGATAAATACTACTTTCTCTTCTCCTCTCTTGCATCCAGCTATATTTAAAATTTTAAGGTAAACTCCTACAACTACAGAGAGCAAAATAATTTGTTGATACGTGCAGTTTCATATGATGCCAAGTTTCACAGAGATTCATCAAATACAACCTAACTAGGTGCGTTATATTTAAAAAATATATATATAATAATAATAAAACATGCGTGTCGTAAAAGGGAGGTAATTCGAACGAAAATGGGAGATTTTGTTAATAAGCTCATCTGTGGGCAATGAGCGTGCGATTTACCATTTTTTATGACTATCAGTCGAAGTCTATGAAACCAATTACTAGCTGTGTTCAGCATAGTCTGGGTAGTATGCAAATTCTTTATTCAGGCTCACCGTACTAAAAAAAAATCATGTCCAAAAGTGAAGAAAAACAAAACAAATGTCATCAAGACCAACGCCTGAAAAGGTAAGCTTCGAAAATGTATGCTTTTATGGTGATAAGATTATTTGAGGTTCCAAACCAATAAATAAAAAAAAAAAATCTAGGTCACTCTAGCTAAAGATTAAATCTATCGAACTTTAAACTACTATAATATTTAAGCCAACAATTATAAAACAAGAATATTAGTACTTATTTACAATACATCATCTATCGCAATTTGTTTCATCGTAATTTCATCATAAAGAAAATAACACAGAAATTTAATCAGACTTAGATATATGTGTTTCTAAGCAGAACGACCGCCCAACCCGGCGTGGTGTTCGTAAAACGATAACAATATTTTTATATTTTTTGTTCGTGATTTATCTCGAAAATTGTGTTACATGGGTTATAAGAACGGTCTCGTTTACATAAATACAAGTATTAGACAAAGGGAGATTAATAAAAATTGAAATAATTTAAAAACTACTTCTGTCGAGCTAAATAAAACCTTTCTTTTAACGTGGGACTTTTTTATGTATAAATTGATACCTTTCGTCGCGCATGCATTTAGTGCAATGCTATTGTATCTGCAAATCTATTATGCTATTATTAGATGGAGAAACTAAATATATTTCTAGGGTGCTTTAAATTAAATATAAAAAGGATGAGGATTTTTATAATTAAGCAAGGATAAGGAAACTAAATCAGTAAATAATGTCTCCATTGTATATCAATATAACCAAAATGGTTTACATGTTTCTTACCATATTTCACAAAAAAGAACGTAATCAATGAACTGCACCCCACCGAAGATATATATACACACACAAATACATACATACATACACAAAGACATACACACACACACACACACACACACACACACACATATATATGAGAAAAGTTCAGTCTGCAAGAAATGAATAAGCCTGTTTCCTCTCTGTGTGATTGATTCGTTGTAGGTAAAAGTATGTAACTGGTTTGTGGATTAAGTTGTAAAATGAAAATCTGACATGAAATGAGTGATTTGAAGGTCTAATGAAAATGTGACATAAAAAGGGCCAATATATCTGAGTGTAAAATGAGAATTTTCACTTAAAATGAATACCAATGGATTTGAGTGTACAATGAGAATTTGACATAACATTTGTGCCAAGGGACTTCAGTGTAAAATGAGAATGTGAAATAAAATGAGGAACAGGGGAGAAGAAAGGAAGAGAAATGCAGATGCAAAAGGATGCAAATACAAATGTTAAAACAAAATCATACAAAAGAAAGACATAGAAAGGCAAATGTAATTAAAATTAAAGAAATTAAAAGTAGAACACTATAGTTTCCTATATAACACAAAGCCAGGTTTGAATACTACCGAACACAATAGATTGGTATCCCCATTTAATGAAAATGAGGGGGATAAATGTGTTCTCCTTTCGAGAGCCAGAGTTTTAGAAATATAGAAAACAAACCAAGTTAGAATGCATGGTTAAAAGAAGGCTGATAACGATTTTGATGACCTCTGATAACTCATATTAATTGAAGAGTTGACTAATTACCTCCATAGTGACGTTCAGATCTACACTGGAGCTTCTCAGATTCTTTTGCTATCAAGTATTATGCTTTTCTCTGAGAAATCTTCTAGTGAAAGTGTTCTTTCGTAGGGAGTAAAGTGCAGATTTGTTAATCTTCCTCTCCATTATTTTAATTTTTCATCAGAATTAGTCTGAGGACTCGTAAATGTACGAAAGAGCAGTGATTTCTTTAGCCCTTTAGGGTGTTCATTTGTAATTAGGTAATGACCTACTTTGAGACAACGTTGTGGTTAATCCAATTGTAACTAACAGGCCTAGGTTCGATCAAGGAATTCATCCTAATGAAAGTGATATCCCTGGTTTAAATCCAGTTTGTGCAGTTACTAGAACTATTGCAACGAAAGCTCTTGAGAAGCTGTTTATTACGAAGTTATTCATTTAGCTGACACATTTAATGGCCAGTATTCTGACGAGGAGGTCACTTTTGCTTCTAGCATGCATCAGTCTAGAAGCATTGATCACATTGATACTCTTTTCGCTATTCATTCCATTACTTTTGAACAGAGTGGTAAACAACAATCACTAGTTGTCTCACAGGAACAATAGCATGATATATGCTTGTTTCAGAGGGGTATTAGCGAAACTGAAGCCACGCAAGTATCATTTTTTTTTCTTTAAAAAATGAGGAAACTTAGGCCACCTGAGTGGTCAGCAGGGTATCAAAGTATTGTTCATAAGTCATATCGACATGATATTTAGACCAAACCATGTATTTCCACTGTTTGGTCTCTTAAGTGTCAGAAAGATGCATCATAAGATCTTAACTCGTTTTTGTTCACCAAATAAATACTATACAAAGTAAATACTATAGATCTTGTCACACTTGTCAGTGTGGAAAACACAATCAATATATACCAAATGCTCGTCTGTAACCTAGTCCCGCGTTGGACGAACAATTTAGTAGAATAATTCTAAACTGTGTTGGTCTATTATATTAGACCAAGTTAGGCAACCAATAACTGTTGACGATTATAAGATGTGCACTTTCACAAGAGTTCCAGAAGCTATTTATTTGAGAAATATATACCTAAAACCGCAGTGAAAGCTTTGGGAAGATTGTTTGAACACTTTTGGATTATCTCAGATCTGTTCAATCTTAGATCAAATTTTATCTGGACTTTTCCAGCTAGTTATTCATGAGTTAGGCTTCCAAAGGTATTAACTTTCTGCCTATCACACTGAAAGCAATGGGCATTGGAAAAATGGCATCAGACTTTGAAGAATATTGCTTAGGTCGTATTGCTTTGATTCAAGAAAACATTGGGAAAAATGTGTTCGTTCGTTATTACTTCCTGTTAGGAAATCAGTTATATAGTTTGTAGAGTTTTGGTCTTTTTGAGCTAGTTTCTTGAATATACAGTTCTTGGATCATTAAAAAGAGAAATTTATTCTTTGAACTGAAGAATAAGAAACTAATCTTCTTTACTATGTCTCAGATTTCAGAAACAACATGTTAAAAGGATTTGAGCAAGATATGATGTTAAGTATATTAAGTAAAAATTGAAATTACGGAATTATAGAAATGCAAACGATACAAATTATCAGTCGGGTGAAAAAGTTTTGGCTCTAATCCAAACCTCAAAATCCTATTCAGGTATAGCTTATTCCAATGAAAAGAAAATAAGTGATTTAATTAAAGTACATTATTATCATTCACGTCATATAAAACAAAAACACATTTGTCATGAGATAGCATTGTAAATCATTCAATCAATTTAGTTGTAGTTGTCCAATATAGTAAGTGATTTTCGTGTAATCAATATATGAAATTCCAAAATATTGGATAATCTGGACCAGAGAATTTCGCATCTGATGGCACAAGAGAAGAGTGAATTCAAATAGATATTAAGAGAATACGGGCACTTGTTTTCAGACACAACTCGAGCAAATAAAATTTACCATAACGTTGAAAAATTAGATTATACATATGTGAAACAACATCTTTACAGGATGAACACTCTCAAACAAGACCGTTTGAAGAAAGACATTAATTATTTGCCGAAGAATGACTTCATCTAAACAAGTAAAAGTAACTGATGTTTACCATGAATTCTTCTGCCCAAAAGCATATAATAGTTTTCGCATGTGTACTGATTATAGAAAAGTAAAATGTCAATAAGACAGATTCATTTTCCAGTACCCAGAATCCATGACTTTCTTGACAAAATTTAAAATGTAAAATATTTAGTTAGTTTTCAATACAACATCAAAACATTTTACTCGTATCTTTCGTTAATTTATCGAACAAGAAAAGTCGTATATATTTGCCGTTGCATGACGGTATAATTCAATAACTTTATCCTTCGTTGCATCGCCGCATTGCTCGTTCGCGATATTTCTAACGTCAATATTATCAAGTCAATGAAATAATCTATAACAACCAGTATTTCGCCTGATAAAGCTGTCAACATTATAATATCCTTGAGCGAGGCAAATACAATTACATTTCTTAATTCGCTACATTGAAAAATACAATCTCGTTTTATTCATTTCCTCGTTGTTGAGCGGAATATAATCAAAAACAACAATTTTGTGTTCGGACGAATCAAGTTGATTAGCTGGAACAAGTTCTTCTTGTTGTTTGATAAAAAAAAATCTTCACCAGCCTGAAGACCGTCAAAAAGTTTGTCATTATAATTGTTAAGTAGCTCGTACATATCCTGTTGTGGATTAATTGTACACATACAAACGCGATCGTAGTTAGGATTATCTCCGAGAAGCAAATTCATAAGCAAATTTGTTTTTCCCGATCCAGTTCTACCAACGATAAGATAATGACAATCTGGAAGCTCATTGTTAAGTTTATGTCTCACCAACCACTCTGTATCAAAGTTTAATATCGTCGATTTTTCCATTATTATAATACAATTTTATTGTATATAATTTTGTCAATAATAAATAAATAATGAGTTTTTACTCAACATTTGGAACAACATTGGGAGATTCGTCGTCTGCTCACCAAGGTGACTTCTCTAAATACGCAACTATTGATCAGCTCAAAAATTAAATTAATAATTTATTAAATTTCAGAAGTGTTGATCAAAATGAAGTTGTTGTTTTTAAGATAAAGAAGGACGATTGAAAACTAGTAATATACAATTATCAGATGTACTTATACGAATTTCCACCGCGGCTGTTAATAATATAGTTACTTTTTCTGATCAAGGTAAAATACAAGATTCCGGTAAGTTCGTTACCGATTATGATAAGAAAGCTGGCAATGTATTTACTGGCGACATAATAATGTCAAAAAGAAAAATTACATACCTTGGAAACCCAACCGCAGATACAGATGCAGCGACAAAAAATACGTCGATGATCAAGAATCCAAGTACGTGTCAGTGAGCGTTCATTTCTCCATATGAGCAATATTGTTATTATTAATCTCAGAGCACCAGAAACAGATTTCGATGCTGCAACTAAAAAACATGTCGAGGATAAGGAAATTTAAATTTAAAAAAAAAACAACTCCTTAACAACAATCAATGAAGGAATTGCCGCGTTTAGAACTGAGTATAATAATCATATACAAACGTTTCTAACTTTTCGTAAAATTTAAACAGAACTAATAACGAAATTTTGGAACTCCACCAACTGTTTATATTAAACTCGCTGACATTAACTCAAGACTTAATGATATCGTCAGTGGTTTTCCGATTATCGTTCAAAAAAAAATTAATATTGTTAACATTCCTTCAATACAAGCTAACAATATCATGTACACAGTGGCGTCAAAGTCATCAACATTCTCACAGCAAACTTACACTCTTAAACACACCCCATAGGTCACTGGTGTATATAGGTTGTCCGTGTTTAGCATGGCAAAGTTGAGTAGATTTACTACATTTCCATGACGTCATTTTAGACTAATGCTTAGTTTTGAACTGTGTCTATAGTGTTAAACAAAGATACAGAAAAAAAAACGTTTATGCTAATAGCAGATAAAAAAAATTAACCGCAGCTACTTACTAATGATGTATTTAATTGTAGCTGAAACTCCCTAATTATTTACTTAAATGACGGTATAAAACATATATGAAAACAAATATTATACAATTTTTTAAAAAAACGGTCGAATTTAATCATATTTTAGAAAACATTCCAGAACAAAATGTTGACGCTTTAATGCAATGTTACAGATATCATCATCTAAAAAAAAATGGGTACGTAAAAAAATCTTACAAATACTATACCAAAATACTTCGAGTAATATCATATTTACCTCTGCTAATGACCGGCTCTGGAATAATTTCAAAAACGCATCATTAAACCCGTTCTTGTTAATAATATCCGATGTTGGTGTTTTTCTTGCAAAAGCGTGTAAAAAAGTTGATCCTCGATTCTCGACTAAAAAAAATGCTTGCAAAACAGCAAGTATCACCTATAAAAAAAATTACTTGATCAGATTCGATCTTATTTGCGTGGTATAAAATATGATATGAAAGATTTAATACGCGGGTGCGGTGTTATTGACAGTATGTTAGCATATATTATGCCAATGAGATTCAGCAAATACGAAAAAGATTATAATAAAAAGTAGATGTTTAATTTTGTGCAGCTATAGAAATGTCGTTATAGACTAATATATCGATCAAATTATCAATAAATGTCATCACATCATCTGCCCAACCCGTTATTCGCTCATCATTTTCAGTCGCGAATAGCCAAACCGATCCATATTTTGGTGATATATCATAACCTATCTTTTTTAATACAATCGCTTGTTATTTTAGGTTTTATACCAGTATAACCTGACGCTGATTTAATTGAATTAAATCTCTTACAAAATATATTTGTTTGATCAAATCCAATATGTCGTACTGAATTATTGTACATTATATATAACATTTCATTTTTTGTAATATAACATTTTGTAATAATATTTTGTTAGCCAATAAAAAAAAGAAATTGACATAATAGTAGTAAGGGTTGATCTGATCCTAGCTCAGAGACACCCCTGCTCCGACAAAACACATTTTTGTCAGAAAATGTGTTAGAAAAGCCTTCTCATCATTTTGAGCTAAAAATGGCTGCTGACAAAAATGTTAACGTACAAAGTTTCGGAGGGTAGGTGAGGTCTCTGAAATAGGATCATCAACTATTCATGCTACTTCCTCAATATGGCCCCCGTTTTTGGTTATCTTGAAACTATCGTTATCTGTACTTCTTCTGATGGTATCATGTCTTCATTCATCATTGGCAGCTCAATCTCGGAAGACATCTGAGTAGCGCCGTTGGAGTGTTGTCTATCTCTGGTGTTTATGCATCGTCTGTTATGGCAGTGCAGGCCAATGCGCAAGTGACAATCCATATTTCAGTAGGAGCAAACATAAAGAGAAGTCTGATTTGTTTGGTTTGCTGCTACAATGTCCTTTCTCTCGCGTTTCTCTGGGGTCTTCAGGACTCTCCTCCCATCAGCTACTACTATGCCCTTGTTAACTGTTATTCTCCAGGTGCCACGATCCTCGGCCTGTACTTTCCAGCGGTCTGGTGAAATACCGCATGCATTCATGTCCCTCTTGTACACAATCCTGAAGAGGAGTGACGGCCGGCCGATTCTTCTGGTGCCAGTTGCCAACTGGCCATATGTGATTTCATTTGGCAGCCTCCCATCCTCCATGCGTAGGACGTGTCCCAGCCATCGAAGGCAGAGTTTGCCCAGCAGGGAGTGTATGCTTGGGATACTTGCACGTTGAAAGATCGCGTTGCGTGGAATGTGGTCTTGCCAGCCGAGTTTCAGGATGTATTGTAGGCATCGTATGTGGAAGAAGTTTAGCTTACGGTCTTTCCTCATGTAGGTGCACCATGTCTCATTTCCATATAGGAGCGTCTTAGAACGCAGGCTTGGTAGACTTGAATCTTTGTGTGCACTGTCATCGCGCTGTTTTCCCACGCCCTTTTTGTTAGTCGGGCCATGATGGTGTTTGCCTTTCCAAGCCTTTTCTTTAGATCCACGTTAAGCGAAAGAGTGTTGCTGATGGTTGATCCCAAGTAAATAAAGTTGTTGACTACTTCCTGGTTGGTGCCGTCGATTTTTTATGGAAGAGCAGTGATGACATCTTGAGCACTGACTTTTGTCTTTTTTAGGCTGATGGTGCGCCCGAACTTTTTGCAGGCATCAGCAAAACGGTCTCCCAGTCTCTGGAGCGCAACCTCAGTGTGGGTCACAAGAGTTGCGTCATTAGCAAAGAGCATCTCCCTGATTGTACCCCCGCCCCTCATCAGGGTATCGTGTCTAGTTCATAATAAATAAACAAGGTGCTAATCGTATGTCTTCATAATTTTGTCGCTAGTTCACGTGTATAACATGATCATAGTTACTTGGAGTTTTCACCATAAGACCATTTTCATCATACTGATCTCAACTTTGTCTAAAAAAAAGAAACAATGGCGCCATGGTGACATCCAAGATGTGCAATACAGTATATTTTTTTTAAGTCTTCTTATCGCTGAAGAAAATCATATATTTGTTCAGCACTCGGCAGTTATAAGGAATAAATAGTCATAAGGTGAACTCCTGGAAATTCTTTTCGTCCACGAGAATGCCAGGCACTTCGAGGGGCTCTTATATTTTGTTTCTGTTTTTGTTGGGGCGGATTTTTTATTATTTATTTATTTTTTATTTTATTTTTTTTTGGCTTTGTGTGCCAAGTAGTGAGATGTAACACGTAGATACGCACCAAAGAATAAACTGATTTGTTACTCTCAAATCAGTGACAATTTAATTAAAATTTCCAACATTTTTGATTACCAATAAAATGTATTTGTACCATATCAGTAATCACCGTTTCGCATGGTCAAATTGTGCACAACAAACTTAAAATAAGGATATTGATCAAATCTACCAACTTCATACCATAGTTAGTAAATGCATTGCCCATTCTGACCTTAAAGCAGTGGCATGACTAGAGGGTTGCGGCGGGGTGGGTGGGTGTGTGTTTACGGCACCGGGTGACATCATCAGAGGAGGTGACACCAAAATTACTGTCTATAAAATTTTTGAATTTTTGTAAAGGAAGAGGGTCCGTAGGGGTGACACCATGAGTTACCGCGCATGACTGTAAAATCTTTGAATTTTTGTGCAGGAAAGTCAATGGGGTGACTTAATGAGTTACCGCACTGGGTGACACTAACCCTAATGACGACACTGTTTAAAGATTGCTTAAAGTGACTGATAAAAATAAGAAGGGTCCTAGTCAATGCAATATTCCTGCGTGGTAGCAACATTCTCTTGATCAAGATTTTACACGTTTTAATGAATGTCGAAGGACAGGACCCATGTCACTTGCATCTAGATTACTACAATAATACTGAACAGTGGGAATGTCTGGACGTCCGCCATCTTCATGCAATCTGTTAAATCTCACTGCACTAAATATGATATCTGAATATGATATATTATTTTCTTTCAGCCCGACGGGGTTGGGGTAACTTGATCTGGATCATTCATGTTTTAACCAATGGATGCAAATCCACCAAGTTTAACAATACGTACATTTTAACCATAGCGGGATTATTCAGTTTAGTTGCTCGGCACTAATAATAAGTTATTTCACTTCATTAGAGACTGTGTTTATTTGTTGATGAATACACTTTGATTGCTGCGTTGTCGATTGTGATAGCGTTTACGGACTTTATTTGTAGATTTTTTCATTTTTATTAATTGCTCACTTTATATGCCATGAAAACAATATAGCCTTACATTTCCAAGGCCAAAAAGCATATAAAACAATATAGCCTTACATTTCCGTGGCCAAAAAAGCATATAAAACAATATAGCCTTACATTTCCATGTCAAAAAAGCATATAAAACAATATAGCCTTACATTTCCATGGCCAAAAAAGCATATACCATTCCTAACATTATTACTACAATAATATCTAATATCGTTCTTGCATCTATATGTAGCTTGTTTTGATTATTATTATTATTATTAGTAGTAGTAGTAGTAGTAGTAGTAGCAACAGTAATAATAATAATAATAATAATAATAATAATAATAATAATAATAATAACAACAACAACAATAATAATAATAACAACAATAATACGTATTATTATTATTATTATTATTATTATTATTATTATTATCATTATTATTATTATTATTATTATTATTTTTAGTAGTGGCAGTAGAAGTATTAATTGTAGTAGTAGTAGTAGTAGTAGTAGTAGTAGTAGCAGCAGCAACAGTAATAATAATAATAACAACAACAACAATAATAATAATAACAACAATAATACGTATTATTATTATTATTAGTAGTAGTAGTAGTAGTAGTGGTAGTGGTGGTGGTTGCTTGATTTCTACGGTCTCTTATTGTGTTTTATTATCAATCTGGGACACATCTGCTTAACGTCTTACACGTGCAATGCATTTCATCATCAGTTGGTATTTTTATTTAAATTTTTACAGCTATTATTTGTTGCATATGATGCATAACGACTTGTGTGATGTTCTGAACATTGTCATCTTCTTGTTGATTTATTTGCTCATAGCACGGCTTTTATTATAGTTTATATCATGTCTTGTTTTTTATGTTTTCCTTATACTTGGTCATATGCAGTTGGAAGGGATCTTGACATGTTTAATTTCATGCACTTTGAATGCATTTCAGCATCAAGCTGGGTAACTTTGCTCATGCAATTTTTGTTTGCTGCAATTTATGTCTTGTAGCTTAGGGTATTATCCTAAAATTGTCTATTAAATGATAATTGTTTTACTCACAATGGGTTTTATTGCTGAAGCTAATGGATATAATTATAGTTTGCATGAGATAGAACCCGTTTTATCTCACGAATGCGTGCGTGTATGTACTTATGCAGCAGCGCTTCCAACAGAAATTTTATGAAGCAATTGAAAATGTTGCATGTCCGTTACTAACCCTATAGTAAGCAAATGACTGTGACCTTAAAGTTTATAAGTATTGAATAATACATATTTGTCCCTATAAAAGACATCCAAGAACGGAGAATCCTATTTCAATAACACATATGCGTTTGACAGTATGGTTTGTATCATTTATTTTTGTCATATTTGGTCTTTTCGGTCAAACCAGTTTTCTCCTCCTGTAAATATTGAAGAAAAATATACGTATATAATGAATAGGGAATACAGTGTGTGTGTTTGTAATAAATTGTGCATTAAAGTTATCATAGTCAAGCCAGAAAGTTATCGAGAAGTGCGCTCTGATATTTCTCTATTTCATCTCTGAAACATAAAAGGGCCTACGTTTACACGTCAGTGGAACTGACCCAGTCATCGTAACGGTATGATGATAGAGAGTACATTAGAATTACCGACTGTAACGGTTGGAGGAGACCTTATGTCAAATAATTATCTTCAAAGTAAAGTTAATTGCATCGTATTCTAGGCTGTCATAAACTGATGAAAGACATGATTATTTGGGGAAAATTCAGAAACAGTTGCTTTTGATTGGTCAGTTAAAATTAAGGCGTACACTTTAGAAAAAATGGGAAATGTAAGGTAGCGGTTTAGCTTAAAATTCTTTAGTCCGATTTTGCCTCGTGAGAAGACAAAAAGGTCAGACTCCTTGGAAACCCTAACAGAATATAGTATCTCTCGGAAAGTAGTAAAGAGGTTAGATAGCTGTCTTGAAAGGAAAACATAGGATATAGTGCTAGGATGCACGATTGTGTGGAAAAGAAAAAGCATTAAGGGAACGACTTTCTATATCCATTCCCGAGAATCCGATGAGGACAGTCCAAGATGAAAGTCCGCAAATAGAGGGCTCAGGATAGAAACGGTCAGAGGACGATCAGTCGTGCACGCTAGATGTGAAATATACTAAGTCAAAGAAGAACGAAGCCAGGTGATGCAATGCAGCGTAAACATTGTATTACGATCACCACTAGTTACTATGATAAACAATTCCATAAATTGAACCCTGCTATTAAATTCCGTTAGTGTAAATATGTTTGATTGAAATTGAAATTTATTCTAGTTTATGTATTAATAAATTAAAATTTATTTTATTTTATTGTTTACAGCGGCTCGTATTTGTTAATTTCCTCTCAATATTTTCGCTTAGTTCTCTGTCGATATATTCTATCTACTGATACTAGGTAATAACATCGAGGGAGGTCATTTCCTAGATAACGATCGCCAAATCAATTTTTTATATTCTCTACACTGTAGTCCATACTAATTGCAACTGCCATAAATGTCAAAAAAATGCAGTCATCACCAGGTACACTTTACGCGAGATAAGAATCGTTCAGGTTTGATAATTTGGTTTGAGACAAATATGTTAAATTGGGAACAATTAGCCTAGTCTCAATGAATATGTGTTGTACTGACCTGCAATGATAACAGCGTTTTGACCAGTGATGATTCATGCATAGAAATGGTCCAACTACTACAGTACAATCTCAAACTACTTGTTTACTATGACTAAAATATTTTTTTTATATTTTCCGAATTGAGGTCCATAGCTTAAAAAGAAGTGTGAATGAAAAAGAACTTTTTTGTAATATATGTGATTCGTTTCTGCATGGAAAATACATTTTGACAAAACACCAGTCTATTGTAAGTAAATATTTACTGGAAAAAGGAGAAATCATTACCTACAGTTCTTTTAACATATGATGGTCAAACATTTCAGGATTAGAACATTTAAAAATTCTGCAGACATGTAGGACCATGTTGCACCCGTCCACATTATCCTGACACCTGTCAGCCAGTCCTAATACTAACCTCTTGATGCTGACCGCCATAAGAGACAAATATTAGTACCAATGTTTGCAAGTCATTAGATTTGAATTGCTAGGGTTCGAACACGCGACCTCAGCCATCCGAGGCGGACACTCTAACCACGTAGGCAATCGGAGTGGTGAAACTATAAAGCACACTATTCACGTTTTAAGTTTATGACAGTCTTAGGAACCTATCAAGAACAGTATCTAAATACACCATTTACCATATAAATATATGGCATTCATAATAACCCAGCAAAGACACTATCTGCCATTCAAGTATATGGCACTCACAATAACCCAGCAAAGACGCTGTTTACCAAGTTAGTATATGGCAATCATAATAACCCAGCAAAGACACTATTTAACATGCAAGTATATGGCAATCATAATAACCCATCAAAAGACACTATTTACCATGCAAGTATATGGCACTCACATTAACCCAGCAAATACTCTATTTACCATTTAAGTATATGGCACTCATAATAACCCAGCAAAGACGCTATTTACCATGCAAATGTATAGCACTCATAATAACACATCAAATACACTATTTACCATTTAAGTATCTGGCACTCACATTAACCCAGCAAAGACGCTATTTACCATGTAAGTATATGGCACTCACATTAACCCATCAAAAGACACTATTTACCATATAAGTATATGGCAATCATCATAACCCATCAAAAGACACTATTTACCATGTAAGTATATGGCACACACATTAACCCATGAAAAGACACTATTTACCATATAAGTATATGGCAATCATCATAACCCATCAAAAGACACTATTTACCATGTAAGTGTATAGCACTCATAATAAACCAGCAAAGACACTATTTACAATGTAAGTATATGGCACTCATAATAACCAGGCAAAGATACTATTTACCATGTAAGTATATGGCACTCACATTAACCCATCAAAAGACACTATTTACCATATAAGTATATGGCACTCACATTAACCCAGCAAAGACGCTATTTACCATGTAAGTATATGGCACTCACATTAACCCATCAAAAGACACTATTTACCATATTTACAATGTAAGTATATGGCACCCATAATAACCCAGCAAAGACAATATTTGCCATGTAAGTGTATAGCACTCATAATAAACCAGCAAAGACACTATTTACAATGTAAGTATATGGCACTCATAATAACCAAGCAAAGATACTATTTACCATGCAAGTATATGGCACTCACATTAACCCAGCAAATACTCTATTTACCATTTAAGTATCTGGCACTCATATTAACCCAGCAAAGACGCTATTTACCATGTAAGTATATGGCACTCATCATAACCCATCAAAAGACACTATTTACCATGTAAGTGTATAGCACTCATAATAAACCAGCAAAGACACTATTTACCATGTAAGTATATAGCACTCATAATAACCTAGCAAAGATACTATTTACCATGCAAGTATATGGCACTCACATTAACCCAGCAAATACTCTATTTACCATTTAAGTATATGGCACTCACATTAACCCAGCAAAGACGCTATTTACCATGTAAGTATATGGCACTCACATTAACCCAGCAAATACACTATTTACCATATAAGTATATGGCACTCACATTAACCCAGCAAATACACTATTTACCATTCAAGTATATGGCACTCATAATAAGGCAACCAGCAAGTAGTAACGTTCACGATCATTTTGATCAAAATCAGATATCCAGTGTCCTACCTAGGACAGTGGAGATCCATAATTTCATATTTTACATGGTTTTACTTCTTTTATTTTTATTCTTTCTTTATTTTTTATTTTTCTTTTTGTTTTTAATTGTTGACTTTTGTGTTTGTTTATTTTGTGTGTGTTTGCCTATAAAGAAGGGACCTGTTGTTCACGATAAGACAAGACAAGTTTGCATCTCTCTCTCTCTCTCTCTCTCTCTCTCTCTCTCTCTCTCTCTCTCTCTCTCTCTCTCTCTCTCTCTCTCTCTCTCTCTCTCTCTCTCTCTCTCTCTCTCTCTCTCTCTCTCTCTCTCTCAGTACAACTCTCACATCGCCAATCATCTTGACTGCAACCACAAGTACAATAAAGTTTACATTTCTACTGGCATGGCTGCAGACTTTCAAACACAAATGCATACTTAGTCAACTTGTCTTGTCTTACGAATGAAGTTTGATAAGCCCACGGTGCGCTCTGCATCCTTCCACCCAGTCAAACAAAAATATGTTGATTGAAACAATGAAGAAACGTTACGATGATGTTACACCAAATAACTTCTTGGACCACTTGATAGGAAGAGGTTATAAAACGAATTGTAACCATATGTTTCAAGACGTTTTACATGTCTCGGCTCTATCTTTCATTTATATTTCTTTTACATATTTTAACAGCTATGTCGTTTATATTTTATCTTTTTGTACTTCGTGTTTAAGTTTATTTGAAAGGTTTAATATTTCTGTAGGTTTGTACAATTGATCAGTTTTCAAATTATTGAGTTTTTTTATTCGTACCATTACTGTGCTGAAGTGCCGGTAAACGCAAACAAGCACATACCGTCTGGACTCGCTTATAAGTCCAACTACAAACTCCAGAGATCCAGATCTGCCGGTGCATTATGTATGGATAGCATGATTTATTTTCAAAATATCCAGACTCGTAAATATAAAATCCATAAATGACTTATGGAAGCTTGTCACTTGAACTGTCCTTTTTGCCTTTTTGTGCGTGTGTTTTTGCTGTTTTCACCAGTATCCATATTGAGCCCGACAATATTTATATAAGAAGTTTTTAAAAATGAGATCTGTGGTACAAAATATTTACTCTTTCTTTATACACGTTGTCTTTCTTCAATTTGTAGTGTTTGCCGCTGGATCACACTTGCAAAACAGTGTCTGTTTTTAGCACCCAAAAAATATTCCGAGAACATAATTTTTCGAGTTTAGGACATACAAATTTGCGCTGCTGTTTTTTTTTTTTTTTTTTTTTTTACAATATACGCAAGGAAAGCTCTTTAGAAAATGCCGTGTGCCATCAGAACCTCACCCTACCCATCCACACACACGCATGCACGCTCAATCGGACACAAATACGTAAATACACTTCGAAACAACAGTGCTCCTCAAAAAGTAATTATATAACAAATTTATGAACCGAGAAGGAAAATAATTGGATTAAAAATATGGCATCTTCTGAACTTCTAAAAAATAACTATTGTGAATGATCTTTTTATTCAGTCCATGTGGTAGAATGACACTTCGTACCTAACATAGGCATGCTGTTATTGCTCTTTAATTCCCTCTTTCAAACAGACCTTTTCTGAGTTAATGTTCCTGGAATTTGAAGTGAATAAATTTAATATATTCGTTTCTTTTTAACCCATCAACCGTAAAGTATTATCGTACTGAGTAATTACAGTATATTTTTTTTAAGTTACTACCAATGATTCGAACACAAGTGGCCAAATATAAAACCGTCATCAATTGACCAAATGTTGTAGTCAAACTGAACCATATCGTTCACATATTGTATACAGTAATAAATCAGCAAGAGTGGTGTCCTATAACATGTCTACAATATTCTATTTTGAAAATAAAAATACGTCAGTGTCATATTGGCATTATATGATACGGGTTATTTTGTCTGGATTTCTTTTACATATTTATTTTTTCAAAATTATATTTAAATTTCATGCCGCTGTGCGAGCCGCTCTTTTTAATAAGGATTTCTTGCGAGAAGTAATTTTGCTCTTCAGAAGAAGAGGGTGGTCGGTTTGGTTTGGCTTGTTGTTGCACGACACAATAACGTTGTATAATTTATATATTGCCGAAGAGTAGTAAAGGACACACAAGAGTAGTCTTGTTCCGTCCTTTGTAGCATACGAAACAGGCAGCGAGACTAACACATACGATCTGTGTAAAAATCAGACCTCTACTACAAAACTTCACGAGTTCAGATATTTTTCAAAACCGCTCACGTCTATTCAGATATTGTGGGATTGAGGACTATATGGAATCAGGTCACAATTAATTTTGTTAAGAAGAGGAGCAGAAATGTGAATTAACAAGTGAAAATCATCCTTCCGCGGTGCGATAGAAAAAGAAATGAGGTAGTAAAAACTGTTTGTTGAATAGGTTATACCAATATACAATAACAGCACAGCAAACAAAAGTACGTAAAAGAAGTATACAACGCCGAACTTTATGCAAATATAGAATGGTATATTCTTTTCATCATTTATATCAATATTTAAGATTTATTACGGATGTAATGATAAAACTATTTCATATAAAGGTGTTTATGAAAATACCTTGAAGACATTTTGTTCTCAGTTCTACGGCGTAGAGCAGTTGGTAGGGCGTTGAAGTTGTAATCCTAACGTCACGGGTTTGATACCCACACAAACCAGCGCGGTCGACTAACCCAACCTGTCATTGGCAAAGGCATTTTACTCCCATGCTATATTCATTAGTATACTTAAAGTACGGTTAAAACAATCAAAATAAGTTCTCTAGCCTAAACAACAAATAAACACGTCTTATTTTGAGATTGTCGATGAAAAGTAAGATTCAGATAAGACAACACTCCGACGTAAATTGGACTAGAATAATACAGAATCTACAGAACCTTCCCCGAGATGGAGTGTGGCGTGGGTGAGGTAGTCACTATATAAGTGGATGTTGGGATATTCCGACGGTTCGATCACACGGGCTGCATGAACTGGGACTGTAAATGGGCAAGTTTGGATATAAGTTCCTTTTCATAGTAAGACACAGGGTACATATAATCTTGTATGATGGTGACTTCATAAACACTCGGACATATGAATCTTTATTGTTTTTTTTTTATTTTTGTTTTAATTTTTTTTTATGGTAATCCAATATACTATTGGCTTTAGTATGCCCAGAAAAATTGAAGCTTATTACCTTTCCTCCCCAAAAAACATAAAGGCAGCCTGAGTGAGGTGGACTGGGTGGCTATAGAATCCGCAGCCCTTGTGTGTATGTGTGTGTGTGTGTGTGTGTGTGTGTGTGTGTGTGTGTGTGTGTGTGTGTGTGTGAGAGAGAGAGAGAGAGAGTGTGGGAAGGGAAAAGAATAGTATATATTGTTATAGAATCCACAATCCATGTGTGTGCGTGTGTGTATGTATGTGTGTGTATGTGTGTGTGGTGTGTGTATGTGTGTGTGTGTGTGTGTGAGAGAGAGAGAGAGAGAGAGAGAGAGAGAGAGAGAGAGAGAGAGAGAGAGAGAGAGAGAGAGAGAGAGAGAGAGAGAGAGAGGAAAAAGTAGTTAAAATTTAATACCAAGGTTGATCGAAGCGGTTCCAGGTAATACTCTTGAGTACTAAATCACATGGAAAATGTATATTATTTTGATTTTACCAGCCACATTGGATTAGTGTTATGACTGGTCGGCCTGGTGTCAGGATATTATGACTGCATGGGTTTGACATCATGTTACATGGCATAATGCCCCAACTAGACATAACTATAAACTGCCACGCTACAGACATCGCAGTGATACAACTGAAAAATTGTTAAAGCTACGTTAAAAATCCAAATAACACACACTCGCACGCAAAGACGCATGCACGCACGCACACATACATACATACATACATACTTAGAACACTTTTTAATCATCCAGACAAAATGTCTGGATATGGCAAACTTTAAAAATGTTTCATGTCATACTTCCTTGTAACCTTTCCATGATAAATATGAACGTTCATTGCAATCAGTAGCGTTCCTGTCTCGGTGGATATTGTGACTCTCAGATATATTTTTACTATCGGTTGACTTGAAATGCTGACACTAGTCATAACCGTACTTGAGGTCATGTGGATAGTACAATAGATACGAAAATAATAGCGGGAATGTCTTGAAAAAAGAGCATTCCTACGTTTTTTTTGTTTTGTTTTTTTTTAAATGGCAGATCACATTGTCCTGCTAATCATTCTTGTCCTTCCAATGTATCTTACACGTAGGGCTTTTTTTTTCAGAATTACGCGAGATGGGTGGTTACTCATGAAGTTATCCAAGATCTAATATAATTATATAAAATTTGGCAGACGTGGATGGATGGTTTTGCTGTATACCTCAAGGATGTTGTCATGTTATGAATGATTTTATCGTATACCCCATAGATGCTGTTATACTATGGATGGTTTTTACCGTAAACAATATAGATGATGTACATAATGTATGCAACTCAGATCTAGTTGAAAAGTAAAATTTCTTCTTGTAAGATCCTTGACGGTAATTTTTTTTTCAAGTAAGTGTATACAAACATACTCTGTAAACCTTGGAGACAAATATTGCTTTTTAAAATAAATAGTTGGAAATGCAAAATTGCTTTCCGACAGAAGAGATGATTTTGGAATTTAAGTTATTATTAGTATGAAAAGGCATTTCAAGACTTTTGGGTGAGGTGCCAGACTTATATAGTAAGCCGATAAATCAGCCCTTCGCCTGTGATGAGATTAATTTTTCGGTTGAGGGGCTGATATCACCACAGGAGTCTGCAGTTTTATCAATTCAGCACATCGAAATTTCTGACAACATGAAATCAGCTTAACGGTATTATAAATTAACACAAGGAATGCAAACGTGACCACAACCATCCGCTCGATTAGACTTTTCTCACTCGTCTTTTATCCCTTCAGAATTTGTTGGCATAATATTTTATATTCCTCGTCTGATTTTTGGATTTAATAATTTATTCCTCTGGAAACTCAACAAGTTTACTTTTCTATAAAAATTCTGAAAGACATTAATGGAAGTTTATTCTGGAATTATTAGGAAACAAAGACTGTGATTCAAGCAAGAAATTATTATTATTCATACATTGGACATCTGATGTCATCGCCTTCTATATTTGTACGTCGTCAGACGTCGGGTCTGGAAACTGGATTCTTATAGGACTATTTAGTTATAGGACATGTGTTTTCTTTCTTAGAATCAACATTTTGGATTATATTAACGGATTGTAAGTCCTATTTACCAATTTTTACATATCTGTATAGAGAAACAAATTGTTTTGTTAAAATATACAAAGCTTGGTGGCTTTCACTCTTTTCTTTGTTACGGAGTACGAGCTCTTGTCCCGTAACACATTGAAATTTCAACCGCTATTGTCTAATTAAAACAACATAATCCAAAACCTCAAACTGGAAAATGAAACAGAACTTAAGGACAAATAATTTGATTCAACAAAAAAACTTGTTATTGTCAACATATGACATTAAAATTTCAACATCAACGTTCTCATTAGACCAGCTATTTTTCGCTACGGCGCCCCAAAGAAACAGTCAATGTCGTTCCGATACATACATACATACATACATACATACATACAATCTGGTCATGATTGAAATAAGCACATGATTCTTTGGGGTGGAACTGAAAAGAAATTGCCGCGGCTCATATGGGTTTCTCTGCACACAACTTTGCATCAATGATATGTCTATACTGATAAATATAGACTTGATCATGAACAGTAAGACACTTAACGTTATTGAACTTTTAAATATCATGATATTTGCAAAGGTTTATTATGGGAAGATAACTAATACAGTCTTCCAACACAACTGTTTCATAGGATGTTTTGGGTTCTAACACGTGCTCCACATTTCCAACACTGATGAATAACAACACCCACCTCTTCTCCCCCCTTTTTTTATTGCCTTCTTGGCTTAATATAATCTAATTTCGGTGCAGCTCAAGCACGGGTATGAAATTATGAAATCTATCCATATTCACGCGCTCGTCCAGAAATATTATCTTCAGTCCATCATAATATTCATAAAAGCTTATTACCTTTCTACTGAGCACTTTGGACAGTTTTCAGATTGTCACTTTTCCGTGTCCGTTGGTATACAAATCTCTAATTTAAATATGTTCATAATATTACCAATTTCTGCCGACCACATGTCTCTATTAAAAATGTGGTTATTTTGACCGAACCCTCAAAACCGCTGGTCCAGGTCCAAAACACTTTGCGATACGCATATTAAGTAAAATCAAATCTAACTTATAAAAACGCACCCCCCCCAAAAAAAACCCCAAAAAAACCCCAGTAAAGGATAGAATTTCGACGATGGTGATGCAGTTAGATCTTTTACAGCTACTTATGGTATTAAGATAAAACAGAAACAAAAATAATGACTAAAAATTGCACTCTTTGAAAATGTTGCTCTTTCTTGAGCGACAAATGGGTTTATTATCCAGTGGACAGAACGCGCCAAGCAATTTTAAGATTTATGCAGGAGTGTACCATTCCGGCCTCGAGTAAAATTACAAGTTTAAAATATAATCTCTAAACCAGAGGTTTTATTTGTTTATTTGTCAAATTTGAACATTATTTCTTTAATATTCTGTACATCTTATTAACTTTTTTATTTGTTTTTACTTTGTCAATAATACAGTTTTCATTTGTTTTATCAATGTAACCAGCAGAATCTGAAACTTAATTGAGAGATTACAAAACTATTTCCGGAAAGTTAATTGCAAAACTTGTGTCGGTCACAGTGATGTTTTATAGGAATAATCGCCCAACGTAGAGGGATTTTTTTTTTAAACATCTGCGATTAAGGTTGAGTATATATCTAAGTAGTGCCTCGATTTAGATTTTAATTATTGAAAGTAGGTACCGAGATCAAGGGTGTTTGGGTGGGTGGGTGTTGTAGTCGGTTATACTGGGTTAGTAAATTCACTGTAAAGTCTCCACCAACTTTATCATACCCGAATATTCGGATATATATATATATATATATATATATATATATATATATATATATATATATATATATATATATATTGCAATTAAACGAAAAATTTTAAGCACATAATGTGGGTGTAACCTATTTTCGAAATGTGACTTATTTTCGCTCGAAAGTCTAAAGATAGTGCATTGCTAATCTTTTCATAATCAGATCTATGTCAGCCTCTCAGGTATTCAGTTACAAATTGCATGACCTTGTCCAGACTGACAAACATAGACAAATCTGATGATTGTCCTATTGCAGTGGATAAAATTAATTTTAGCGCATGAAGACAAAATGACTTATTTAGACAAATTGTTTCAGTTGGAGTACAGTATAAGAGTACTTAAAAGCTTAGCTAGCTCGTTCATGCCTGGACAGATTGGATTTGTGAATGGACCAGATACAACAATTTCAAAATTAGTAGGCACAGTTCTTATGTTGGTGGGCAGAATTCACACTGCTCAGAACTAGTATGAAATTTTAGGATGGATTTTTGCAATCCAGATCTTGTTTTTAGTAACTTAGCTTTGGTTATACAGGACCATACAGATCTCCCAACATCTGTGACTAGTACAGTGTTTCAGGTTGGTAATTTAGTCTCGGGCAAGTGCAATTTTGAAACTGAAAAGCTGACATTTCGTTTGTAAAAGTTATATATTAGCTCATTACTCAAAACAAAGAAATGTTTACTTATCCTCATTAGGAGAAGGAAAAAATGGTAATATACAAAGGATTGTGTATGTCATTTATGTATAACTGATATGGGATGCCTAACAATGTCACTGTTACTTATAACAGCAAGATCACATAGACTTTTTTCCTAATGTTATTTTTTATTTGTATGATTTGGAAAACTAGTCAAAATATGAAGTATTATACCATGTATAAAAATATGTCATGTTTTATTGGGTTAGTTGCCTTGTTGAACAACAGTTATGCAGCAAAGTTTAAGTAATCACACTACCATATATACTCACTTATGAGTTATCTCAAAGTGCAACAAAGATCCTGATTTGCCATAGCATAATGCACTGCAGATCAGGGTCTATGTTGTTCTTCTGATTACTCCTATCAGTCAGCACAGAGTCAGATCTGGTGGAAAATTATGTGTTGGAAAATCTGGGACTGTGCAATATATATAGTACTTTCAAGGTCCAGTAGAATATCTCAATAAAATTGAAATTTGAATACAAAATATCAATAGCAAGAAATTTCTGGTTCAGTTTGTAAGTTTGCAGAATCAGAATTGTAACAGTCAAAATGATAACTTCAGTTTCAAGACCTGAGACTCTACTTTGTAAATCTTGCTGTATTCATTTGCAAACAGCTCAATAAATACATATCCAGTAGACTCTCGCTTATCCACGCGCGGTTTAACCGCTTTGCGGCTTAACCGCGGAAATGTATTTTTAAAGAATTTTTTTGTACTCCATATCTTAAAAAGATGGGGTGTTAGGTGTTATGCGACGATTTCAAAATCGAAAATTTTATACAGGAAGTCGACCAACCTGTTTAACAATGACTTGGGCTTACGACTGGTTCCCGACGAGAGTTATATTATTTTTGAATAGGGCTTTATTTCCTGTTCCCGGAGAGAGTTGTTATATAATTTTATAATAGGGCTTTTTTTTCCTGTCCCAAGGAAATTGCTGATGTTAAATGCAATGGTTTAACCAACAATGGGCACAAAACATTCCTGTTTCAGGAATTATCTGCGCAAAACAGGCAAAACTATACTTTGATGCATTAGGAATGGAAGGTGATTTCAATGCATCCTCGGGATGGCTGACACGATTCAAACAGCGGCATGGAATACGTGAGATTTCTATACATGGGGAACAGTTAAGCAACAATGAAACAGTTGCAGATGAGTTCCAAAATGATTTTCAAAAGTTCATAGAAGAGCAACAGGTGACTCCTGAACAAATTTATAATGCTGATGAAACTAGCCTAAATTGGAAATGTCTTCCAACAAAAACATTAGCACATAAATCAGAAAGTCGAGCACCGGGGCATAAATCCAGCAAAGAAATAATCACTGCTTTATGTTGCGCAAATGCTACTGTTTCTCATAAAGTGTAACTAGCTGTAATCGGAAAAGCGAAAAGGCCGCGTTGTTTTAAGGGAACTGAAAAAACCAATATGCCTGTGACATATTTTAATCAGTAGAAAGCATGGATGGATACCACAATTTTTAAAACATGGTTCCATGAAAACTTTGTACCACAAGTTCGCAAGAATCTGAGATCGAAAGGTTTGCCAGAGAAAGCCATTCTTTTATTAGACAATGCTCCAAGCCATCCAAATGAAGCGGTTTTGCAGTCTGCTGATGGGAAAAAAATAACACATTATTTGCCACCTAATGTAACCGAACTATTCCAGCCAATGGATCAAGGGGTGATTTCTGCTATGAAGAGGCTATATAGAGGACGACATCTGCAGAAGTTAGTGGAAGAAGGCAATGATTTAAAAACTTTTTCAAAAACAATATCAATGTTAGATGCTATCTACGAAGTTGCACATGCCTGGGTTTCCATAAAGCCAACCACAATTAGTAAATCATGGAAATTTTTTTTTCCTGAAATTGAAACTGTCACCTGCAATAGTTTTGATGAAGAAGAGATTTCGACTTCTGAATTAGCTGCCATTTTACAGAGTACAGAGGGTGGTAAGGAAGTTGATAATGGAAATATTTTAGAATGGTTTAATGTTGATTGTGATGATCTAGGGTGTGAGGTTTTGTCCGACAGTGAAATCATTAAAAGTGCACAAGGGCAGACAACAGATTCTGATGAGAGTGATGACGAAGACATGGAACTTATTCCTGAAACAAGGATAAACAATTCATCTGCTCTTCAATAGAATGAGGGTTTGCTAGAGTATCTGGAGCAACAAAGTGATTCTCTGCTCTCAGATAAATTGGTATTATGCAGATTGAGAGCAACCATAAAGAAGAAATAAGCTATGTCATTAAAACAGAAATCAATTAAAGACTACTTTTCCTAAACATTCGTTGTTTTTGTTTGTTCATTTATTCATCTTCTTTATTTTAATGTTCAATATAATTGTATTCAATTTAATTATTTATTTTCGTGTTACGGCATTAGAATATTAGTTAAGAAGAACATTGACCTGCATCACAAAAGGTAAACATAAGTAGGATATTACGGCGAAAAAATTAACTAAGTTAATTTTATGCCACTATATCTGGATTGTATATATGCACTTTGGTTTATCAGCTGTTTTTGATTATCCACGCTAGCTCTCCCTACCATTACCGTGGATAATCGAGAGTCTACTGTACTTGTGAATGCTAGTTTGGTCATCTGCCAAGTTTATTATTACCCAGTTTTAAGGTGAAAGGGAAAAAAAACACAAAATCACTTAAATATTTTCAATAGCAAACTTGAATGATTTTTTTTTATTTGTTGTGGATGCATCTTCATTTAGCATAATGTTTTTATAGACCAGAAAACTACTTAGAACTGTACCCAAATGTAAAATAGAGATGTTTCACTATCCATTCTATTACTAACTTGCAACATTTTGATCCTATTATCCTTTTGAAGAAATTGAAGTTGACTTGAATATAAATTAAACATTTTGTCACTAAAGAACGTTTACATATATGCAAGTTTTTAGACAGAATTTAGAAATAAGGTCAGCAATGTGGAATGCTAAAATTATGACCATAATCTCTCATACTGCTTTGAATCTTTGGGAACCAAACCTTAGTTTAATATCACTGTCCGTGTTCATTTTGATTTTTGCATCAATACTGGCTCACTCATCTTCAATGGACTCAGTTTCTGAGGCTCTTAATTTGTATGTTTTTTTTATGACCAAGTAAGTCTATTGAACCAGAAAAAGGAAGGATTTCAGAATAAAGAGCAGTATCAACATTTTGTTTCTAAATATATTTAAATGAATTTTTAACAAACATAAGTGCAATATGTTTAAAACCTACATGCTCTCTAATAATACAATAAATATTATTTGTATAATCTTCAGATAAATTTGTGGGTTAGTTGAAAGTTTTGATGCATAATTTCTGTCCTTAATTTGCACATATCATAAGCATTTTGCAAAAAAAAAAAAGGAAAGGAAAGCCTGTACTAGAGCTAGTCTTAAGGATATGGTATCTATGTTGACTTCTGTGTGCTTCATCAAAAGATGAATGGGAAAATGCAAATTTGATATGGCTTCCACTGGAGAGACTCCAAGAACTCGTGAAACTTGAATGTTGGAAAGGTTAAAAATAAATATTGATCTAATATTGTTCACTAGTTAATGAAAAAATGACATACTTATTTTTTTAAACTCTAAAATCAAGCAAATTAATCCACATGATAATAGGAAAGTGTGCATTACTGCTTTGTCTCCCTTCATACCAGCAGTAAATATATTAGAAAAAGCAATCACATTTTATAACACTAATGACCATTTATTTCATGTATCTAAGTGATTTATTAATTTACAGTCTTAACATAAAAGGTTCATTCTGCTTTATCATTACCTTTAATAACTTTGCAGCTTACTTTCTGATTACAATTTGCTGATTGTCACAGCTGTTTTTATAACTGCCAATTGACAAACATTTAGGTAATCCATATGTAATTAGGGTACTAACTTTTGACATTCAGTTGTTTCACTAATTTTGTTTTCTTTGATTTTTCATTCAGCCAGCTTTGTAGTAGAGTATAATGACAACAGCAGCCCGTCCAACATATGATCCTGCAAGAGGTGGGCAAGGAAAGGGTGAGAGTGACCTGAGTGCTCTCTCCAAACAGTATTCCAGTCGAGATTTACCAGCTCATACAAGACTCAAATACAGGTAAGAAACTAACCATTTAATTTTTGAAGAGAGACAAGAAAATTTCTAACCCACGTTTTGAAAAACCTCATGTTGATTGGTTAAAATGTGTACTTGTATTTAGTTATGATAAATTTCTTATCGAAATTTGGGGACTGGAGCCAAAGAAATGGAAAGGAAAGAACATTGTTAGAATGGCAACTGCCCTATCATTTAGAATTTGGGAAAATCATTCTGAGTCAAAAAATGAAGACTTTTAAATTCAGTAAATCAGTAATAAATACTGAAGACAATAAAAAAGCTTACTTCATTTCAAAACAGTGTTAATAAGTGCATAAAAAAAATGTTACATGTACAGTAGTCCCCCTTTTACACGGCCACCCCTTTTGCACCAGGAAAGTGGCCTTATAAAGCGGGTGGCCTTTCCAGAGGGGGAATAAATTTTTTGTGAGAAGTATATGTACGTAGTAAAAAAACGTCATTTTTCAAAGCATTTAATATCTTCGTTTAAAATTGAATTAAAAATTGAAGAGTTCTTGTGCTATAATAGTTGACTTATTTCAACAAATATGCATTAATAGTTCTTATTCTTGGCGTAAGCGTGATATGTGAGCAGGCGTTGTCATGCACATTGCAGAACTATTTGAAAATGTCATTTAAATCTTGGTACACCACTTCCTCGATAACTCGCGCCCGGATAACTTGCAAACCCACTTATGACGCGGTGTCTGGTATGGCTCCCGATTTTTTTTCCCAAAGAAAATATATTTTAAAATGTGTTAAACATGAAAAAAGTCGTGATAAGAAATTGTAAATTGGCAAATTTAACCTTGATACATAGTTTTTATCATTGAAAATGGTGATTACCGTATTTTCCAGGGTATAAGTCGCTACTTTTTTCATTTTTTTTCTTCATAAAAATGATGTGTGCGACTTATATGCAGGAGCGACTTATACGATAAATAAATTTCAGCACATTTTCCCACCCAAGCTACTAGTCAAAGTCCTTTGAACTTGCCGCCCAGCTATTGCATCATGTTCTTTTGATGTACTCAAATAAATACAGAATGCAGAACTGGGATTATTTTGATATTTTAAACAACGAATTATGTCACTGTGAAGCGTTTCTGAGACCTCTGTTAGCGCTTCACAATTTACTTTAATAGTAGTTTATAAAAACACACAATCATTTGTTTGGTTGGTTTCGCAATGGCATGTTATAAAAAAAAAAAAAACAAACATAGGAATATTTCCTCCGATGATTGCTCTAGTTTTAAACTCTGGATTAAGCCAAGACTGGCTTCACGGAGAGAATTTCAAAGTACCGGTAATTAATAAAAAAAATAACTGGAAAGCTGGTGAACAGTTTCAATTGTTAGGTGAATTCGCAATGTCTTCGTTAAAGTATTAAAATCACTGTAGCGTATACAGTGCCTTTGAAGTTCGCTTGGGTTGTGGAAATGATCGATATATAAATACGTACCGTTCCTACAATGGAGCATTAATAAAATATAGTTTCACAATAACGTATGATTTAAAATTGTTATATTAGCGTAAGTCAATAAGTTTTGTTTTAAATTAAATTCGTGCCATTTATCATGGCACCAACAACTAGAAAAAATATGATGCAGAATTTAAGTTAAACGTAGTAGCATTTGCGAAAGAAAACAGAAATCGTGCAGCAGAAAAAAATTCAACGTAAGCGAGAAGAATGTGCGTGACTAGCGTAAAAAAGAAGACGAGTCAAGGTCAACAAAAAAAAAAAACCAAGAAGGGAAATCGTAGTGGCAAAGCAAGTTGGCCAGTTCTCGAGGAGAATCTACGAAAATGGATTGTGGAACAGCATGCTGCAGGTCATGGACTTTCAACAATTTAAATATGACTCAAGGCAAAGTCAGTCTATTGTAATACTGACTTTTTTATAACTCTTAAACAATTGTATAATATTTCTTACACGAAGTTGGAAATTAACAAGTCGCATGCAATGGCCGGCGGTATCAAAGACGTGAGTATGGTAAGTGCGGAGGAGCAACTTATACGCAGGAGCGACTTATAGAGCGGAAAATATGGTATTGCCTGTAAAGATTGAATCCATATTGTAAAATTTGCATTTTTTCAAAATGTGAAGTGATAGTTCTCAAACGTGTCACAAACCGCAAGTGTTATTGTGTTCTAATTTATGTCGTTTTAAATTTTTAGACCCATTAAATTCATGTTGGTAATGGATAAACCTTGTGAATTTGTTTCTTCCATTTTACTTCTACCGCAATAAAAGTCTACACATCGTTCGATTGACATTGTTTTTTCGAAGTGTGTCGATCTTTTGTATTTGAAAAAAAACCGTATACCATTCACCACAAAAATAAGAGATGTAATACACAACATGTGAAGTACATGTGCTAAGCAAACAGAAACCAGGAGGAATAATTTTTAGATGATTTCCTCAATATACTGCAAGTTATCCTGAAATTAATGTTACTCTGTGAGGAAAAACTAAAAGTACACCGATATGAAAAGAGATTTATCCACTGTTAATCTTAGCGCGATTATTGAGTTTTCAACATGCCAAGCCACCCCACCCCCCTTTTCTCTATGTGTCGATCCCATTGTTATATTTGTTGTTTGTTATAGGTCCCTCGATAACTCGCGCCCTTGCTTATATCGCGGTCGATGTTTTTGGACCCCAATGTCCGCGAGTTATCGAGGGAGTGGTGTACATATGCAATTCTCTTTCCATTTGCTCCATTTTCCCACTGCTGCTAAATAACTTATCAGTTATGATGTTGTTTATTTGAGTCTTTTCAACAAAAAATTGTTTTATTTGAATCTTTTCTACCTAATATTGTTCGACCAGTCCCTCTCCCCACCTCACCTGATATCGTAGACTATAATAACTGATGTTTTCTGAAATAATTGTCTTCGTTTACGTGATGACATGTTAATGTTTGGTAATTAGTTATTCCGATATTGCTAACTATGGGATTTAATTATGCAGACGACACATTTGTTGAGCGGACGAAATGATTTCTTTGTAAAGGTAGCGACAAGTTGTGTTGTCACGTGATTTTTTGGTCTTTGTCTAGTACCCTGTTTCTATTTTTAGCCAATGCTGACTGTGTGATCTTGACATTACGTCCAGTTATAATCATCAATGTTTCAACTACAAGACTCATAAAACAATTTTTTATCTGCATTTAAACAGATGCCATGTATATTTAAAGGCAGCGATTGTCACGTGATTCATTAGTCGCAATCTAGTACCCTATTGTTTTTACATTTATTGACTTCAAGTGTGAAAAACAGCTTGGATATGTACGCAGATTTGATCTGAACAATAGCACCTCGCGGCTGTTAGGATTTATAAACTTGACAATTGTTGTGTAATAACCACTAATTATGGAAGTTAACAAGCTCAACATCTTGCAAAGGAAAGCCATAAAGGCTATCAAACCGTTTTCCGCTGACTTTTGTATTGTACATAATACTGCCACTTCTCAGCTGTTACTTTTATTAATAAGTGTAATCTTAAAAATTATCAGTGGCTAAACCAGACATCTTATGATAACACGAAGTGAGGATATACAGATTATGTGTACTTACCTTTGTGTATGGATTAAAATTTGAGTCTTTCTCGGCTTTATGGAATAAATGTGGCTTCTCGTGAGGTGTAAATGATATAATATTAACCTTAGTGGTACATGAACAACACTTTTTTGAAGAACGAAAACCTGACATGGGGATACATAAATCGGATTACTTAACACAATCAGAAAAAAATTTGTTTTGGATACATATTACAAAAAAAAATGCATCCGCTTGTGAGGGTAAATTTTATATTTTCCCAAAATTATGCTGGCCACTGGTCATGTTAGCTGGGTGGCCTTTCGTGAGGGGTAATTTTGAACACAAATTCGTCGATGCCTTCAGATTCTGGCCATAAGGAGCGGGTGGCTGCTGGTGGTAGGGGCCGTTACCCTTTTAAGATCTCAGAAAATTGTGAACCGAAATATGGTTTAATTTCATAAAGATATTACCAATGATTTAGAGGGCTTTTTTGACCATGGTATATTACTACTTATTATATGTAGAGTCCAACTGAATCATCAGCAGATTTGGATATGTGTAATTTATTAGAAGTAATCGACCCAGATCTGGTAACACATTATGTATTAGCAGATCAGGTCTGTGTTGTTTGCAGTTTGACCCAACTTATAAGTCAGTATATGCTGTATGTAAACACTCAATATCATTTTAAAAATATTATGTCGGTCAGAAAATGAAACTTGTACATGTTTTTTTTTAGCCATTAAGTTCAGCATCATATTTTGAATATAGCATGAGATATTTATTGTATGCTATGCATGCAGTTGCCAAATGGGATTAGCTGTTTTAGTATTTGATTTATTTCAGTTTCAGCAATAAATTTTGAATAATAGGAGACTAATAAAGGTTATAGTAAAATGCGAGCAAGAAACAGAAAATTGTACAGTGCCAAAATAATCAAATATATCAATAATTTTCATGGAAACAAATTTGCAGGGGACAAGCTAGATTTTAATTTTAGGGAGAAGTGACTTCTCCTTTTGGACAGAACAGGAAGAAGTGAGAGCTCAACAGGGAGAAGTGATGTGCAGCAAGAAATGAATATATATACACGCAGACATACACACACACAGGGGTCATGCTACCAGGTGAAGTGGGCGAAAATGTCGCATGAGAAGCGTAAACTTTGCCTTCTAATTTTCCTAACGTAATATGACTATAGATTATGACTTTGAGATGCCCCTTTGCTGTAGCCAGCACTTGTAACCCAAGGCCAAATGTATTTAAGTGGTGTTGATACCATCAGCTTACAGTGAAAAAAGAAATTCTTGTACATTCACATGCAAGTTTTAATAGCTAACTGACCATTAACCCTTTTCCAGAGCAAGATATCACTGCTTGATTTCATGAAGTTGGGCCTACTATGCTATGATGAAAATATATCAAATTCTGTTTAGAAATTTAAACATCAATATGCAAATAGTAATTTGCTTTTAAAAATATGATCGGTGAAAAGCGTTTTCTATTTTTAAAAAAAATAAATGGAAATTTTAACGGACATATTTGCATTGTTTCTATATTAAATCAGTTTGAAACTGTAAATGAACCTGTAATGGCAGACATCGATGCATATATGATATTCCACTTCATTAAATTGAAAATACAAAAAATATATACAGCAATAATGCAAATAATATTTAACCAATACATGTCATTATTACCAGTAGGTAGACAAATAATACAATCATAAATATGAAGTCTTATTAATGAATTTTTGTAACGAAGCAAGAAAAAGAATAGTTATGAAAAAAGCCCTCCTAAAAATAGATGCATGGTACAATACGAATTTTTGGATTTTCAGTTTGGGGAAAAAAGGGTCCAGTTTAGTTATATATCGACTTTAGTGCTTCAGTGTGTTGTCTATGAATAGTTACCTTATTGTTTTATTGGGAACAATTCAATCCGGATGAACAGTATAGTTTGATGTCACTTGTGCATTAATTCCTATGTACATGTATAAGGGGCTGTTTCAAAGAATGCTAGAAATCTTTTGACTGCAATTTTACACAAAACTTGTAGGAAATAAAATAATTAAGTGGTAGTTTATTAAGCATTTTTACCAACTTGCAGTTACAAGACTATAATCTTGTTACTTCTATTAGTGAAAATTAATTACAGTGTATAGACAAAACACACTGCATTTATTTCAATTCAAACACACATATACTACAAGTATGAATAGAATGGGTATGAATATAATTTTTTTATATGTGTACAAAATATGTTGATACTCACAGATAACACATTTTTCAAATTGAAAATAAGGCATTGCTTAAAACTTTTAAAAGCATACTGAAAAATAGAGCACATCATTAAAATAAGATATTGCAGCTCTCTCTCTCTCTCTCTCTCTCTCTCTCTCTCTCTCTCTCTCTCTCTCTCTCTCTCTCTCTCTCTCTCTCTCTATATATATATATATATATATATATATATATATATATATATATACTGTGTGTTAATTATTTTGGTCTCACTTCTCCCTGTTTAACTCCTTCTCCCTGTTTAACTTCCACTTCTCCCTGTTCTGACCAAAAGGAGAAGTCACTTTTCCCTAAATTTTAAGTCTAGCTTGACCCGTGTGTGTGTGTGTGTATATATTAAGTAGAAAGTTATTTTAGCCTAAAAGACTCTAAAAGATTATAATAGAAGCTACATTGTAACAAATTTTAACTGAGTAACTAGAATACATTATTGTAATTGCAAGTTAGTAAAAATACTTAATCACCTACCCTAAATCAGTTTTTTAAAATATTTTAAAAATATTTTTGTAATACTTTCTAAAAGTTCACAATGATGGCACTTTCAAAGATTTCTAAATACATTTGAAACAACCCCTGTACCATATGTGTGAGAGCAAATGCACACATTTTTAGATCACACTATTTTTGTCCTCATTTCTTTGTTGCGGATAAACATTACCATAAATATTTATATATAGCACAGTAAAATGCATACAATTATAGACATGGCTCCATTATAGATGGTATATTGCCTAAACACTTCTTTCCAACTGAATCTACACAGACATGAATGCATCTATTTTTAGAAGTTGGGGTTTTTGTAATGCAATCACTCACTTTATATCAATTGATAGGATTGCAAATTTATGGTTATTTGTCTCCATACACCACTTCCACAATAAGTTACGCCCTGATAACTTGCAAACCTGCTTATAATGCGGAGTCATACTTGGATCCCAATTTAGACAGGAAAATACAAAAATCTGAACCCTACTTCTTGAACTTGAAGAAAATTGTGATCAAAATTGATAACAAAATCTTTGATATATTGCTTGTTTTATCTTTATATTTATTTTAGATAGGACCTGGAAATTTTAAACTGCACTATGAAATATCAACTTTAAAAAGAAGTCATAAAAGTGACTTAATTTTCTTTCCAAACAACATTCTTAATATACTGTAATTTACGATATTCAAGGAAATTTTGATAAGTGAAAATGTCACGCCAAGTGGAGGATGTTACTTTAATAAATAAATACCAATTAAATAATTTTTTATCAATAGAAATTCATGTTCTAGTTACATCTTGTAGTTCCGTTTAAGTTGTATCATCATGAATGTAATGTGTCCTCTTGCAATTAAAATGTGGGCCCCGAGTGGTCTAAAGCGCTGTTCATTACGGATCACTGCCATCTCACCTCTGTCTGCGTGGGTTCCAGTCTAGGATTCGGCAAATGTGGATATGTGAGAAAGCTTGCCAGTAGCTTCTCGTGAGTCGGTGGTTCTTTCCAGTGATTTCCCGGTTTCTTCCTCCACCATTAATACTGGCTGCCATGAATAGTCTATCGTGTGCTGAAAAATGGCGTTAAGCCCAAAAACAACAACAATTAAATGTAAAATGTGTCAATATACTGTAGCAGCTATGTCCACAAGTATTTCTCTGAGAAACTAATTAAGTGCCCACCATGTTTTCATATCAGTTTAGTGAATTGTTGTATTGTTACACTAAATAAAAAGCAGGCCTCTTTTTCTATTATCATTTTAATTACATCTTTTGAATCAAATAAAGGAGGGTGAATAAACAAAACAGTTAAAAGGCATACAAATCCTACATACTTAAGAACCAGCAACCATGGTCGCATGTCAGGTAACTCATTTCAGTTGATCAGTCAAACACTTTTATAAATATTATTGTGTATGTTACTAATTAAACTACCTTAAATTAACCTACTCAGTTATGACTGTGATTTAAGATAGCAAGGCATCCAAGTGAAATGAGTAATTCATAAAATAAAGAGCTTTGTTTCACAGAAATGGACCATTGTGGGGAAAACAAGTTTCAGAGAATTCCTGAATTTGCACATAGAGATATCCTCAAGGCTGATAAGAAGTTTCACTGTTTTACAAATTGAATAATTCAAGTTTTGGCATAGACAATTGTCTCATGAAATGTCTGTTTTTTTATAAAAAGGAATCTTGTTTAGTAGTGTATCAACATTTAGTCTGGTTCCCAGCTTGTTTCAGAAAATACTGTAGACACTCTATAGTGTATCAACATTTAGTCTGGTTTCCAGCTTGTTTCAGAAAATACTGTAGACACTCTACTCTGGGAATGAGACTAATCAGCAAAAACAAAAGGGCATGACTTAATACACAAATATTTAAGTGATGGTTGCTGAAACCTTTTGCAATCATGTTATCAATCCTTCAGATGTTGGACATTTTGAAAATAAATGTAATTATACAGAATAACAGACAACTTCATCAGAAAACATGATTTATTGACAATTATTCGCAACGTGATTATAAAATGATTATTCCATCATTAAACAGCTTAGTCTCTTCCCCCAATCAAACTGCACTGGTCTCTGGATGTCTAGCAGATCTTTTGAGTTTCCTCTGTAGCTTTTGCCCTCGTTTATAGTGCTGTCTATATTTGTGGACCCCAATGTGCACGAGTTATCCAGGAGAAGTGTACTTGTAGTAATTTTAGGTATATAGCATTAGCTTCGCTGCTTTTTTCTTTATTACAAGTCAAGTAAGACGACAACTTTGACTTGACCTTAGAACACGTCTCACAAATTCCCAAATATAGCATTGCCACATGTTTATGATCTTTCATTACTGCATTTTAAAGTTAAATCTTAAATAACATAATACCTTGGTTGTGCTTTCTATGAATTGTATATTTTTCTGGATATATTTACCCGACGATGTACATGTATACAATTTATTATATTCATACCCATTCTATTCATCATATTTGTGGTGTATGTGTTTGGACTGAGATATAGGCAAATTGGAGATGTGACTTAAAAGGCACAGCAGAAGCTATACATTGTAATTATTTTAACTGAAATCAGTAACAAAATTAGTCTTGTAATTTCAAGTTGGTAAAAATGCTTAATAAACTACCACTTAATTATTTTATTTTATTTTGTACAAGTTTTGTGTAAAATTGCAGTCAAAAAAGATTTGTAGCATTTTTTGAAACAACCCCTAATTCATGTACATAGGATTAAATGCACTAGCGACTTCAAAACATACTCTTCAAAACATACTCTTCGTCCTGATTTCCTTTTCCCTAATAAAATACTAACTATTCATAGATAACACACAGAAGCACTAAAGTTATTAGATAACTAAACTGGACTCTTTCTTTCCCTAAGAACAAACATTCAAGCTAGTGCATCTATTTTTAGAAAGGGTATTTCTAAATATAATTTTCACTTTCTTGCTTTGTTACAATTTCATTAATAGGACAACATATTTATGGTTGAATTATTTGTCTACCTACTGATATTAACAATATAAATCGGTTAAATAGTATTTATTTCATAACTATATATCTCTTCTGTAATTTTGCAAAAATTAATTACAGTAGGTCAGAAAACAACCTTGACCTTGCAGCATTGTTTCGAATTCCACAAGAGATTGTCACATGTCACAAGAAAATACACAAATATGGCCTTAAAATCTCCATTTATAAAAACAAGAAATGCAATAGAAAACACTCTTCACTGATCACATTTTTTAAAAGCAAATTACTATTTATAGTTGCATTTCACCGATGGGGCATCTCAAAAGCCATAATATGCAGCCATTTTACGTCCGAAAAATCAAGGGCGAAGTCATTTTTGCATTCATAACAGAAGAAGGAGAAGTTTACATTTCTCAGTCGACTTTTTCGCCCACTTAGCCTGGTAGCATTACCCCTGTTGTTTGTCAGCTTAATTGATATCAAAACTTGGCCTAGCTACTGATGGCTTGATGAATACATTGCACTACCACAAATACTAGAACTAACCTGGGACCGTTCCAGTGGCTTAGTGGTTAGAGCATCCACCTCAGATGCGGGAGGTTGCAGGTTTAAACCCAAACTGAGTTTTACAAAAGACTTGAAAACATGGTACTAACAGCTGCCTCACTTGGTGCTTAGCATTCAGAGGTTAGTGTTAGGACTTGTCGGCCTGGTGACAGTATAATGTGATTGGGTGGAACATCATGCCATGTCTGTGGCACGATGCCTCAGTTTTAGACAACACTATAAACTGTCACACTGCAGACATGGTAATGATATGACTGAAATTTTTTTAAAGCTATGCTAAAAGTCTAAATATCACACACACACACACACACACACACACATACACACACATGCAGAACTAACCTGGCTAAGGCAAAGGGGACATCTCAGATGGTATGGTTAGTCACTGTACCTCTAAAAGAAACTCAAGGCAAAGTTATTTCGCTGTCCTTGGTTGCCCACTTAGCCTGGATATCATGACCCCTGATTTGGACAATATTAGTGCCAGCCTACCCTGAGAAAGAAGAATAACTGAGGCATGAAAGAAAAATTATTAAAACCTTGATTGTTCACATAATTTCAATGTAAGATATAATAATGCAACTAAGAAGGTATTTAATAAAATTAAGTATTTATTGGCATTAAACACTTTCAGGCTTATTCAGGTTCTTAAAATTCATGAGGTAAAGCTATTGTTTATAGTAACTTGTTTCCCCTAAGTGAATAAAAGAAGCCAAAAGCTGTATAAAGAAAAACGCACTATTTTTGGTTTAATACAGGATGGATAATTCAAAACACTGAAGACTTTTTGAATATAGTAGGAGCATCAAAGAAGATTTGTTGTACTCAGCTAATCGAGTAATAATAAAGACATTATTAATATTATTATTATTATTATTATTATTATTATTATTATTATTATTATTATTATTATTATTATTATTATTATTATTATTATTATTATTATTATTACATGTATTTGATCTTTCCATGTCCCATCATCCAATACAAAGGGGGCCCCCCCAAGTGGCATCTAAAGCACTCACTGTTATGAATCATTGGCAGCTCACCTCTGTATGGGTTCGAGTCTGGGTCTCACCCAATGGGGTTTGTTAGAAAGCTTATCACTGGCTTCTTGTGGGTCGGTGGTTCTTTCCAGGGTTTTCCCAGGGTCTTCCTCCACCATTTATGCTGACCACCATGTAGAGCTCATCTGGATGCCGATTAATGGCATTAAACCCTGTAAGGACAACAACATCCAATACAAATAACATTGACAACTTTTCTGACTCCACATTTTAAAAGGGACAATATTATGTCATGTAAAACATACCTTTAGGGCAAAGGTAAAAAATAATTATAAATTTAAACTTGATATCTGTTGCTAATGTAGGAACCTTGCTGATGGCAACCCAAGCCCTTGGGATGGGGGTAGGGGGCTGCTGTTGGAGCAACTACAGCACTACACATGGAGATAGAGACATAAAGTAGAACAAGACAAGAACCCACCCGTGAGGTTTTATGGCTATTTTGTATGTATTTAGAAGGTGGCAGGGATATATCCATTAAAACTCAAATTGGTAAAATCAGATAAATGCAAACCTCATTCAGAATTATAATTTCAAAATTTTTTGTTTGTTTGTTTTAGGAAAAATACACAAGATATCAGAAATACACCACTCCCTCGATAACTCGCGCCCGGATAACTCGCGAACCCGCTTATAAAGCGGTGTCCGGCATGGCTCCCAATTTTTTTTCCCAAGGAAAATATATTTTAAAATGTGTTAAACATGAAAAAGTCATGATAAGAAATTGTAAATTGGCAAATTTAACCTTGATACATAGTTTGTTTTTATCATCGTATTTTCCGGGGTATAAGTCGCTATGTTTTTTGTTTTTTTTTCTCTTAAAAATGACGTGTACGACTTATATGCAGGAGCGACTTATAAGATAAATAATTGTTTTTTTAACGACTGTGACTGATGCGCAGTGATGCTGTGCTTTAGCGAAATGCATCTGCCGGTATACGGGCAAGCCAATTGCTGGAAACTTGCATATGGTACACGTAAGTATTAGACTATAAGATTATCAAATTAAATAGTCAAATAATATTTAGTTATATATGTGTTAAAATTTGTTGTTATTAATAAATAAAAAAATATTGAAATAATGATTGCCATTGTATTTCCTTTATTATTCGGCATGTACAGCTATTGCGTCATGTTCTTTTGATGTACTAAAATAAATACAGAATGCAGAACTGGGATTATTTTGTTATTTTAAACAAATTATGTCACTGTAAAGCGTTTCCGATACCTCTGTTAGCGCTTCATAATTTACTTTAATAGTAGTTTATAAAAACACAATCATTTTTTTCAGTTGGTTTGCAATGGCTGGTTATAAAAAAACAAAAAAAACCAAAAAAAACATAGCATGAATATTTCCTACGATGATAGCTCTAGTTTTAAACTCTGGATTAAGCCAAGACTGGCTTCATGGAGATAACTTCAAAGTACCGGTAATTAATAAAAAAAAAAAAAGATAACTGGAAGTTTGGTGAACAGTTTCAATTGTTAGGTGAATTCGAAATGTCTTCGTTAAGGTATTAAAATCACTGTGGCATATAAAGTGCCTTTGAAGTTTGATTGGGTTGTGGAAATGACCAATGTATAAATACATACCGTTCATACCATGTAGCAATAATAAAATATAGTTTCACAATAACGTATGATTTAAAATTGTTACATTAGGGTAAGTCAATAAGTTTTGTTTTAAATTAAATTCATGCCACTTATCATGGTACCAACAACTAGAAAAAAATATGATGCAGAATTTAAGTTAAACGTCATAGCATTTTCGAAAGAAAACGGAAATCGTGCAGCAGAAAGAAAATTCAACGTAAGCGAGAAGATTGTGCATGACTGGCATAAAAAAGAAGACGAGTTAAGGTCAACAACAACAACAACCCCCAAGGAAAATCGTAGTGGCAAAACAAGTTGACCAGTTCTCGAGGAGAATCTAAGAAAATGGATTGTGGAACAGCGTGCTGCAGGTCAAGGACTTTCAACAATTAAAATACGACTCAAGGCAAAGTCAAAGTCTATTGTAATACTAACTTTTATATAACTCTTAAACAATTGTATAATATTTCTTACACAAAGTTGGAAATTACCAAGTCGCATGAAATGGCCGGGCGGTATCAAAGATGTGATTATGGTAAGTGCGGAGGAGCGACTTATAAGCAGGAGTGACTTATAGGGCAGAAAATACGGTATTGTCTGTAAAGATAGACTCCCTATTGTGAAATTTGCATTTTTTTTCAAAATGTGAAGTGATATTTCTCAAACGTGTCACAAACCGCAAGTGTTATCGTGTTCTAATTTATGTCATTTTAAATTTTTAGACCCATTAAATTCATGTTGCTAATGGTTAAACCTTGTGAATTTTTTTCTTTCATTTTACTTCAATAAAAATCTACACATCGTTTGATCGACATTGTTTTTTTGAAATGTGTCGATCTTTTGTATTTAAAAAAAAATCCGTCTACTTTGGATCAAACAATAAAATTAGAATGTATACCATTTACCACAAAAAAGTGACGTAATACACAACGTGTGAAGTAAATGTGCTAAGCAAACGGAAACCAGGAGGAATAATGTTTAGATGATTTCCTCAATAGACTATAAGTTATCCTGAAATTAATGTTACTCTGTGCGGAAAAACTAAACAAAGTACACCAATATGAAAAGAGATTTATCCACTGTTAATCTTAATGCGATTATTAATTGAGTATTCAACATGCCAAGCCACACACACCCTTTTCCCTATGCGTCGATCCCATTGTTATATTTGTTGTTTGTTCTAGGTCTCTCGATAACTCACGCCCTCGCTTATATTGCGGTCGATGTTTTTTATCGAGGGAGTGGTGTATTTGGGAGACGAGTTTAACAGACATAATAACATTTGTTATTCACAGATATGAAAGCCTTTGGTATTCAGAATACATATATGAAAGGGTGCATATCTGAATCATAACCAGGTCTGTGCGCTGGGATCGGGCTGCGAGGGGCACAGATAAAGAGCATCATTAATAACTAAAAACTATTTTTGATCATCATTACTAATGTTTAATCTTCAGGTGTACATGTATGATTTTGGGGAAGGTCATGTTACTTCTAACCGAGATACAAAATTTGTAATATTTTATCAGATCCTCAGTATTGGAAGATGAAAATTAAAGTGGTGTTTTTGCTCATATTGTTTTTAATTAGGGTCTTGGCTAAATATATTTTGTTTTTAGTCTGACTGTGCAGATATAACACCACACATTATAGTTATAAAGCATATAGTATGGTGGTCTGATATAAGATCTGTCTTACACACCTATGGACTGTCACTATCATTCATTTATAAGGTTTTGATGAGTCACTGTCATTCATTTATAAGGTTTTGATGAGTCATTGTCATTCATTTATAAGGTTTTGATGAGTCACTATCATTCATTTATAAGGTTTTGATGAGTCACTGTCATTCATTTATAAGGTTTTAATGAGTCACTGTCATTCATTTATAAGGTTTTGATGAATCATTGTCATTCATTTATAAGGTTTTGATGAGTCCCTATCATTCATTTATAAGGTTTTGATGAGTCCAGGAGATGAGCTTTCACATCTCATTTGTCTTTTATATGGTTGTTCTGAAGTGTTCATGCAATTGATAAAACATAATTGTGATAAATTTGCATTGGTTAATGAAAGGCATGTTAGATTGCATATCTGACATTTCTCATCAGCAGATGGTCCTCATTTTAGGTCTTTGGCCAGCCATATCCTGCAGACACAGCCATTCTGTAATCTTTTATACACTTTTTATACTACATCTTTTGCTTGTATTTTTAGCATGCCTATACATGTACCTCCTGTTTATGTTTATTTAGAAAGTTTTATCTTGAGTATGCAGTAGAGCAGGTTATAAATCCACCTGTTCTTATAAACAGAATTTCATGTAATTTACCTGGAAGAGTGCACCAATATATTGCTTTTAGACAGACAACAGAATTGGAGTGTGCACATTGTGATGCTTGCCTGGAACCATGTCTTGTACTCAAGGGACTGTGTTGCTCATTTTGTATTTAGTTGTTTTGGCCATAGAGGTTTTGTGGAGTCAAGTGTTTTAGAGTTTTTTTGTATTCCAGAAATAATTTACTATTAGTTGACGACAAAGATGATACATTATTAAAAAAAAATGTAGCATGATATTAGAAAAAAATAATAAGATAAACATTGGTTTGCCTGTCCATCTTAAAAAATTCTGTATTTGTCTCTGTGTCAATAGTTTATATGCCATTTATCAGCTTGACAAAAACCTGTACATAATGGTTGTATGGTAATAAATACATTTGAATGCTGTAAAATTCAAATGTTGGTTATTGATGTACAATCAGAAATATACCTCAGAGACACCCCAGAAATGTCCTCAACTCAACTTATTCAGATTTTACCATATTTAGGAACTGTTTGGTGTCTGTCACACAAATATGAGGGAAACCAGTGTGTTTAGAATAAAAACTTAAGTTGGCTTGGTCTACCAGCATCAAAGGTTATGTTGGGTCTGCTTTCCAAGAAATTTTTACTCATGTTTAAAATGATGGATTTAGCAGGTTTGTGCATATTCATTAGAAACCAAATAAAAATCTTATCACAGGAACCTTATGTGAAAAAGGAGCACAGTAGTTTTCACCCATGGCTTGTGGTGATGAATAAAATTGTAATTCATGTAAAATCAGTTTGAGTCAAGAATTCATTTGCTTGGTATAAATATATAAGTATAGTAATTTAGCTTGCCATGTATTTATATATAAGTATAGTAATTTAGCTTGCCATATATTTATATACAAGTATAGTAATTTAGCTTGCCATGTATTTATATATAAGTATAGTAATTTAGCTTGCCATGTATTTATATATAAGTATAGTAATTTAGCTTGCCATGTATTTATATATAAGTATAGTAATTTAGCTTGCCATGTATTTATATATAAGTATATTAATTTAGCTTGCCATGTATTTATATATAAGTATAGTAATTTAGCTTGCCATGTATTTATATACAAGTATAGTAATTTAGCTTGCCATGTATTTATATATAAGTATAGTAATTTAGCTTGCCATGTATTTATATACAAGTATAGTAATTTAGCTTGCCATGTATTTATATATAAGTATAGTAATTTAGTTTGCCATGTTTTTATATAATTAGTATACTCAGTTATTATACTGTTTTAATTTTTTTCATAGATTAGCCTTACTTTTGTAAACATCTAGCATTCAACTGCACAAGATTTGCTATGCTGTTTAGGTAGATGGATAAGCTTTATTTAATTTTTACACATCTAATGTTTATCTATTTTTTTTACTTGTTTAGATTGCATTTCACATTCCATTCCTTCCTTTATCTCATTTATAATGTATGTAGTAGTTCTGACACTTATCTGGCTGTACTAGAAAGAAAAAGTTTACAGATTTATCAGAACCAAAATTAGAACAATGGAAATATTAAAAACAGCACTGAAATAGATCAACATTTCAGCCAAACATTTCAAAGACAAAAAGTATTTGTGAGCTTGTATCTGGTAGAATTCTAATTGTCTTTTGAAAGTTTGAAAGATTTAGAAACTACATGTAAACCTATATGGATCTAACATTGATGATCAAGTTTTATTGGCATGGTAGAATAATATATAAATGATAATGAATTCTAGAACTGCTTCTATAAAGTGGAGACTTTAATACTGATATTAGATTAGGTAAACCACAGGGTAATACATATGCAGAACCAAATATAAGAGGAGGCTTAAACATTTATGCGATGTACGATGTACGGTCTTATTGATATTGGGTGTAACCTTATTCCTTAGGTTAAGCAATGAACATAACATTCCAACCATTCTTGACTCATATTTTATGGAATATACTTTTTTAGCATCAGACTGATAGATATTATTTTTAAGAGTGAAATTGTCTTCACTAATTGTTCAGACTATTCTGCAGACTGTGTTTCCTTATTTCAACAGGGAGAACTGGGTCCAGGATACTATATGCCATATATATATATATATATATATATATATATATATATATATATATATATATATATATATATATATATATATATATATACTCACAAACTCCAACTGCAAAAAATTAATCTTAATCTGCAATTGCATAATTGACAGGCAGATGAGAATCACCGTTGTTTGTATTGCTCTTGGCAAACTGCACAGACTCTAATATTGACGCAACTTGTAAGTGGGTACATGTGGTACTTCAGGCTCTTTAAGGGTCTTTTATTTGATAAAGAATATGGAAGGTAATTAGAGTGTGTAATAAAATTGTGATGGAAATCACCAATATCATGATGAAAACCACCATGTCTGCTGATCCTGATGTGAAATGGGAATTTATTTAAATGTAATAGTCAGAATGAAACTAAGTTTTGCATCATGGAATAAATAAACAAAGCTACTGTGAACAATAAACAGAATTGGAAATTAAAGCAAAGTATGAAAATAATCCAAAAATATGGAAACTTGGAGAAAGCTATGCAAGATCACTAAAAAGCGCAAAAAATTGAAAATTAAAAAATTAGGGTGTTATTTTAAGTTCAAAAATGAGATCATTTGGGGAGGGGAAATGTAGTAAATATTTTTGCAGCTGAGAGGACAAATATCTCGAAATTAGGAAATTAACACTTATTTAACAGTTCAAGGAGTGGAAATAATCCATGCAAAGATTATTTTGTTAAAGAAACAGGAATTTTATTTTGAATTGTGAGTAAAATCATAGATAACAAGATAAGAAAATTATTTCAAGGATAGTTTGTGAGAGTTAATATGGTTGCATAAAAGCTGTTATGAAAAATGAAACATTTCCTATATTTTATTGACCATGCAGCAAATTCCGATTCTTCATATGATCTTTTCGTGGCTAATTTTGAAAATGCTTTCAATAATCCACATTATATTATATGTTATTCCTTTTTCTTTGAAACATCTGATTTTTGTAATTTCAGCCCAGAATTTTATAAACTGGATCTGTCTTTTTAACAGTAAAACCAAAAGGTTTATATCAAATAATTGTTGCTTTTTATACAGCCGATTTAATTCCTATCTTACATGGGTGCGAAACAATTTGGTTTGAAAGGATCTAACATACATGGAAATGGGAACTGAAAGTCTTACTATTCCATCATGTTTCACAGTAAGCTTTACTATAACTGTCAATATGTTTGATGATTTTTGAAAAATTTCAGATCTTTCATTAAATTATAAAGGATTACACAGGAGAAATGTTATTTTGTTGTACTGTCCTGTTAAACCTTTCAAATGATATAATCTTTCACACCATCTTTACCCTAATTTTTAAACCAGTGCAATAGGAAATGTACTTTTGTTTTTGATCTTAGCAGTTGGATTCAACTGGTGGAGATATGGTGTTCTCTGGACATATTTCTCTTGTAAGATATTAATATAGTCAAATAATATGCATATTTATGGTAAGAAAAAAATTTTCCATTGGAAAAATCCAGTGCTTCATTATTCATATGAAGTTATCACTGCTAAAATAATATAATTGACATCAGTTTTGAACATTTCAAACAGACAAGAGGGACAGGGAACTGCTGATGAGCTGAGAAGCCGTGATTTCAGACGTGAACTTGAGGATCGGGAGAGATCATCCAAAGAAAAGAGGGACAGAAATAGAGGTAGTATGCCCATTGTACAATAAAATCTAAAAGTTTTATTGAATTACCATATATACATACCTTCAAGTTGAGTCCTCCTTCAAATAACAAAGCCGTACATCAATCTGCATAGACTCGGATCTGAAAGCACATTATCTGATGACACATCTGCATCTCAGCAGGTAAGGCAAACAAAAACAAATGTGTGTTTCTGGTTGGCTGACTCACCCTGTTTTTCCTTGCCAAACCTTGCACTTTTTTCACTCAGGGTTTTAAAATAAAATATAAAAAGTCCGGAAACTGATATATGCATCTGATTGAGCCAGTTTTGCCCTTTACTTGAAGCACTTAGTGTATTATATAATAATTATAATTATAATATATAATGTTCGTGAAAAAACCTACCATGCTACCTACCCTAATTTTTAAACCAGTGCAATAGGAAATGTACTTTTTGGGGGGGCCTTAGCAGTTGGATTCAACTTTTTTAAATGAGTATAGACAATACTCTGAATGGCCAAGGTGCTTGCTTTGAGTAGCTTTAATCATACAGGACAACAAATGATAATTTTGTCATAAATCAATTGTACCTGTGAATTATCTCCTCAGAATAGTGAGCAGTATAAGGAAGTTTTTATACAGAAAAACTCCCAAAAAACCTTTGTCTTTGCGCTAATTTTATAGGGACCCTGAGTGGCCAAGTGGTCTAAAGCGCTCTCCATTACGGATCACTGCCATCTCACCTCTGCGTGGGTTTGAGTCTAAGATTCGGTGAATGTGGATATGTGAAAAAGCTTGCCAGTAGCTTCTCGTGGGTTGGTGGTTCTTTCTGCGATTTTCCCAATTTCTTCCTCCACCATTAATACTGGCCACCATGTATAGTCTATCATGTGCTGAAAAATGGCGTTAAGCCCCAGAACAACTAATTTTATAGTTTATTCTGCTCTTAAATGTACATTGAGTTGTGATTTTACTTAAATTATAAGAAATGAATGAAATGCCAAGTTTTTTAAACCTAAAAAGCAAATAATACTGTTTTGAGATTAAACACTGAACGATGAAAAGATTAATGAATTTATCCATTATTCCACCTTGAAAACATAGAATTGACTTGATTTGCCTTCACTTAATTTGAGAGCAGTCACCAAGGTTACCATCAAATGCTGTGAATGAAGTGATGAGTGTTTTGTGTATTTAATGTAATTTCAACTTGCAAAGTCAGGAAAACACTGGTTGTTGATGAAAAGTTTTGTTATTAGAAAATGTTTCCTCAGACTTCACCCGATTTTTGTTTTTCTTTCACCCTTTATAGATGAAAATTTCAGTTACTTTGCCTAAATTTATTTTGTCAGGTATGATCTGTTAGATGCAGAACAAATCAATTCTTCGGACATTCCTCATGTATTCTCCAATTCAAAACAACATGCACATTATTTTGCATTGAATTTGTAGATTTCTTACATAATTTTCAGAATGAATGATTTCTCATAAATTCTTTAATGAGTTTCATATTTAATACATTTCCAGCTGTTATTACATTGCTATATCTTTTCACAGTGCTAATTCCCAGTCTAGTGACTTTATTCTCTTCTTCAGTTATTAATTAAATTTCAAGAATTAATTTTTTTTTTATCCCAGTCTGATACCTTAGATCATTCAACATAATTGGAATAGGATCCTTTTTATTCCTTGGGCTATAGGCATCTCAGCATGTCTCTCTTCTGTACTCATGCTTCATCGCTGAAGTCATCTTTTGAGAATTCTTTTATCAGTCATATCTGTTTGTGTGGTGTTTTTACCATTTTATTCCATATCCTTGCATTATTTTCATGTAGCTGTATTCCATTTTTGGTTGATTTTATGGTTTACATCATCAACAAAGCAGTGCTTCTTGTGCTTCATAACTCGAATAATAACTAGTGATGGGAATCGGTCAGAATTTCGTAATTGATAATCGATTCTACTTAACCAACTGATAATCGATTATAATTGGTTATTAAGAGCACATCTTACTTTTTGTTTGTTATGCAGTTATATCTTTGCTCGAGAGTTCAAATTGTTAATAAATGTACTGGAGTAAACACTTTTAATAACATTTATACTTTAATCTGATAAAAATATTACATTTTCTTCTAATATGTTTTTTTGTTTGTTCTACAACTTTGTTAAATGAAATCAGCTTCTTATGGCTGATCAATTTTATGTAACTATTAAGCTGTTGCAATCCCCAACCCCCAATTTCCCAAAACCATTCATTTATACATATGCTGTGTCTTTCAATTAAAGAAAAGGACATAATTTTCTTGTTTGTCATTATTTACAAATAATACAAAAGGGTTTTACATTTGAATTGAAACAATTAATCATATTTTTAAAACAATTTATTAACTCTACAATTAAACAGCAAAATTATGTAGTCATGACTATATGTTGTTAATTAACTTTGCATCTACAGAATATGGTATGTTTTATATTTGTAAGTAATAAAGGGAATAAATAATTTACTTGGATGGTAGTAGATCAGAAGTCCGATACAGCTTACCATTTGCCAAGGAGTTTTACCAATCTTTGCATTTTGCATGCATCTGAAAAGAAGTAGTCTCCTTTTGCACACAATTGATTATAGAGTTTAACAATTGATTATCATTTTGGTTCATTCATAAAATCTGACTATTGATTATAATCAATAATAGGAACAGCACGAATAATAACCAGTGTCAGTATTTATTAAAGGATGGAACATAATTTCAATATATGCTTTTTAAAAACTTCATAGTTTTACCAGAAAGTTTATTAGGCATAGCACAATTAGGTATGCTTGCCTATTATGGCATTAAAACACAATTAAGTATGTTTACCTATTATGGTATTAAAACACAATTAGATATGTTTACCTATTATGGCATTTCAACACAGATGTTTATATATTGTCTTTACAACACAATTAAGTATGTCCAATAGGCATTACAAGACAAGCATGCCTACCTATTATGGCATTGCAACACAATTAGCTATGTTTATATGTTACATCATTGCAACACAGATGTGCCTTCTATTATGGCATTACAGGTATGCCTACCTAATATTCATTACATCACAATTAAGTATGCCTACCTATTATGGCATTGATACACAATTAGGTATGTTTATCTATTATGGCATGACAACAAAATTAAATATACCTAACAGGCCTTACAAACAATTATGTCTACTGATTATGGCATTGCAATACAATTAAGTATGTTTATCTATTATATCATTAAAACACATGTACCTACCAATTATAGCACTACAACACAATTAGGTATGCTTACCCAATATGGCATTATGAAACAATTAGGTATGGTAACCTATTATGGCATTACAACACAACTTGGTATGCTACACTTGTATGGCTTTAGGCTTGCTGACCTATTATATCACTGCAGTGCACTTAAGTATGCTCACCTATTATGGCAATTCAATGCCATTAGGTATGCTTATCTAATAGGCATCACAACACAATTAGGTATGCTAACCTAAAAAGTCTTTACAGCATAATTAGGTATGAACATATTGTAGCAAAGTATCTGGTGTTAAATGTCATTGTTTCAATATGGCTGTCTTAAGTAGTCTGTATAATGACATAAACATATTCAGTCTGTCCAAGATTATATCTGGTGTTAAATGTTCATTTTCTAAAGTGGAAATGAAAAAAACTGTTATAGCTTATGTTTATCATCAGGAGTATTGATCCACATTAGATTATTACAAATAGCTATGACTTGATATATAGCTTCAGGTTGGGCAATGTCTGTAAATGTTTTATGATTGTTTTGTTGAGTTTTGCATTATCAAACAGTTGTTTTAATGAAAAAATAATTCTTGAGATAAATGAAATCCTTAGAAATCAGTATTATTATATCACAGGCTAATTGTTTGTGTAGAATCGGCTTGTCCATCAGTCTATCAATTTTAATTGCATAATATAGGCCTTAGAGTTGTCGTCATGAAATATTCTTTTGCATCACAACTTGTCTAGTCCTGCAAAAGAATGATGGAATCTGATTGGCATTTTAAGAGTTATCTTCATTTTTATTGCAAATTGTGTCCATCCATTCATCCATCACAATTTTCTCAGTTCAAATATCTAGGACAGTGGGAGATATTTTTATGTAATTTGGTATTCATTTGTATCATGACAAGTTTGTGTGCCATTTAAGATTCAGCTTTGTCAGATTATTGCATTTAGAGTTATGTCCCCATTTTATGCTCGCTGTTTGTACACTTCAGTTTTTGTAGGAGGTATTCCAAATCACTTACTTTCTAATATTTATGATTGTTTAAATTCTGTTGCAAAGACCATGGCATTTGAAGGCATGTATTAAAAAACCATTTATAAATGGATTGTCAAACAAAGATCAGTTAATACTCTAAAACATGTCATATGTTTTGTAAACTTGTTTGTTTGAGATAAAGTAGTGACATTAAATATTGCTTGCAATGAAATTTAGTAGGGGCATCATGAGGATGCTTGTTTGTGGGTAAGGTTAAATCGAAATCTTTTTAAACAATTTTGAAACTGAGAGTTGATGAGCAGCAAATAAAGTCCTTGGACGTGGGTCTACTATTAAACAGGGCTTTCTGTGTTTTAAGTAATTGATCATTTTTTTTTATGCGACTTGCAGCTGGAAAATATTCCAAGTGTTTACAGGATAATGGCAGCTATATTTGCAAATGTAATAGTCTTTTAACAATCCAACATGCTAATTTATTTCGGTGAGGATGCTGTTTAAAAATGTGTTATATCACTGATTTACATAACGATGTCGTTGATGTATTCCAGAATCTAGCAGCAGTAGCAGTAGCAGCAAAAGACCGAGGCTTGAACAGATACCAGCAGCAAACCTTGATGCTGATGACCCAATTGATGATGAAGTTAGTGGAATTGTTTTAAAAATTTAGTAAATGATGAAGTGGACATTAATGCTTCTGAGATGGAGGCATTTAGCATAGGGATTATCTCTTTGGTTTAACAAAAAATTCCTGGGGCCCCGAGTGGCCGAGTGGTCTAAAGTGCTGTCTGTTACGGATCACTGCCATCTCACCTCTGTCTGCATGTGTTCGAGTCTAGGATTTGGCTAATGTAGATATGTGAGAAAGTTTGCCAGTAGCTTCTCGTGGGTCGGTGGTTCTTTCCGGTGATTTCCCAGTTTCTTCCTCCACCATTAATACTGGCCGCCATGAATAGCCTATCTTGTGCTGAAAAAGGGCGTTAAGCCCAACAACAACAACAAAAAATTCCAGCACATCTATCTTAGAAACTCCATACTTGATTCTTTTGTGTTTGTTTAACAGCACTTTTAAGACATTTTAGGCTGCACCATGCTGAGGAAATAGGAACAATGTCTTTACAATGGACATAGCAAGGCAGCTGATCCAGGTTGGACTGACAGGGTTACAAACTTAGGTTATGATATCCAGCATTAACAGCCAGTTCTCAATAATCCTTCTAAAATGGTTTCCACAACAAATAAAATGTTGGAAAAAAAAGTAAGATTCAATGATAATTAACATCAGTTTATTCTCACGGATATCATGGTGATCAAGCAGTAGTTAAATATAGTCTGGCATGTGTTTCAGACCACTTCTGTTAAGAAACAATATTTAATAAGAGACAACAAAATTGGCTCAATATTAGATACTTTAAAGTTAAAAAAACCTGTATTAAAGGTTTGTATATCTTCAAAAGACCATTTCTCTTGGTTAATATGGATGGTCTATGAAGAGAGGTACAAGAAATTTTATTAATGGGACACGACAGAGCTTATAGTCTTATTTCATGAAGTTTGAGAGTCAGATTTTTCCTCTCATAATCAGCAGGGTTGATTCTTTACTGATCATTTTTGTGGCAGGATGAGGATGATGACTCAGATGATGAAGATGAGACTGCAGCACTTCTAGCAGAGTTGCAAAAAATCAAGAAAGAGAGAGCACAGGAAATGGCCAGAATGGTAGGTTTGTGACAGATAAATTGACAATCTCACTTCTCATACTTCTCATTTCGGTGAATTTTATTATTTTTGTTGATGTTTATTTTTTATTTATTTTTTGGGGAGGGATGTTTTTTTGTATTGCCATCAAAGCATAGGCAAGACTCTTTCTGATGGCATTGTCATCACCATGTTGAAACCGCATTGTTTTCTTCCATTGAGCTTGGTTACTCTGACTATTGTATGTACAGTCATCAAACTTGAAGCATATATTGAACTTAGATTACTACTCATCACATGAAAAAGTATATCACAGTGACATACATTTCTTGTTTGTGCAGTTATTTATAGATTTTTAATTATGCTACGTTGGAACAGCAAAGCATTCCACATAATTATTCTGTGAAATATAACAATTTCCCCCATGTTCTTAAATTCATGATTTAAAGAAAAGTTTTGTTATTTTAACAGATGAATTGTTATTCATTAGGTTATTAAACCCAAAGTCCAGAGGATATTGATTATTTTAACAATGTGGTATTTTGGTTACATCATTATTGTTTTTAAGCCCAGACTACAAGGACAGATAAATCTTGTTCTGACAACCTAGATGCTACCAGAGTGCTTGCTCTTGGCTGTTGAATTTACATAGGCTCATACCAATCTGGTCTAGGCATTACCAAAATGCATGGTGAAGGCTGTTATATGCAAAATTTCTATAAGGTCACACAGATCTTGTTCCCATATTTAAGGCAATATCATAATCCTTGGCTTAAGCTATCATCTGTAAGATTTAGACACAGTAAGACAAAAACTCTTGTTCTCACAGTCTAGGCACTACCAAAATGTATGGGCTAGGCTGTTATATGCATTTATACCAGATCACATAGATTTTGTTTCCGTATTCAAGACACTATCGGAATCCTTGGCCTAGACTATCATATATCAGATTTAGACAGGGTCAGACAAATCTTGTTCTAGGGACTATCATAATGTTTGCTTGGAGCTATTATATGTTGAATTTAGGTATCACCATGTACTGCATGGTATTATGAGTGTTACTATTTTAGAATCATAACTAATATATGCTGATTGAATGACCAAATATTTTAATTACTGCCAACATCCTACCCTTTAAACAATCAGTGCAGGAGTTAAATAAACAGTTTTATCCAGACTTCTGTTTCTGCACCAAACTCCTGCTTGGAGTGGAGATCAGATGCATTGAAATTATAATTGATAAGTTAACATTTTGTATGAGTAACGTTTTTTTCAAGTTGTTTTTTAGCACTAGATCTTCCAGAATCACCAGAGTTGTTCAGGCACTAGTAAATAACTAAAAGAATAAATTTTTCCAAACTTTGGATTTGGCCCAATTATCTTTCACAACTTCCCCTTCAGCTACCATGTTGGCATGCAATACATATCTAAGATGTAATTAAAGGTTAATTAAACACTTCTTTCAAAAAATTGACATTGGGAGACATGTATTGAGGGTAGAGATAATCTGATTACTTACCTTATGTTATATGAATCAATTATTGGTTCTGGATACATATGAAATGAAAAGTGGCTGCTTGTAAGGGGAACAATTTACTTTTTCGTACTAATATGCTGGTAAGTTCAAGATGCCACAGAATCATATCACATCAAATAGTGTGAAGTTTGTGTATGTCAGTAAATTTGGCTGCAAATAAATTTGTACTTCTAATCAGTGTAAATAATATGTTTATGTTTTATTTTGGGATTTTCATTTAATGCAGTTCTGATCATCAATGTGGATGGTATAATTTTTCACTAATTTCAAATTCACTTATTTTTGTCCCTCTTTTCACTAATTGCTAGTCTGGATTGTTGGTTGTCCTGTATTTCATGCTCAGTATTTGCCTTAAAATTTTGTGTTAAGAGTTCATTTCTTGGATGTTCATTATGTCACTTCAACACCGTAGGCAGGGTTACAAGTTTTTTGATTTTACTTTTGTCTTCCTTTACAGGAAGCGGAAAAGAAAGTAGAGGAAGAGAGAATTAGAACAGAAAATATTTTAAAAGGAAACCCATTGTTAAACCAAGAAAAAGCTGAATTTAAAGTGAAAAGAAGGTTAGTATTCACTATACATGTGTTAGTGTTTATAATTTTTATCAGAAAGGTCCAGTAGAGACTGTTTTGTGTTAAATTTAATGTGTGTGTATGTGTGTGTGTATGAATCACTGGCTAGAAATGTTGATAAATATTTCCCAAATGATTCATTCTGCTTTGAAAACTTTTTTTTTTAATAGTTGTGTGTGTGCGTGTCCCCATGTTTCACAGGTGGAAAATAAAAGGCACAATTCCTTGATTGCAGATGGGTGATAATACAGAAAAAATAAATGCGGGATGTGAATTGTCTTATTTCTTGAAGAAAAAATATCCTAGTAGGTTATATAATACTTGGTGTCAATTTTTATTTCATTTATTTATTTCAGATGGGATGATGATGTGGTATTTAAAAACTGTGCAAAGGGTGAAGAGGATAAGAAAAAAAGTTTATTCATAAATGATACACTGCGGTCAGAGTTCCACAAAAAGTTCATGGAAAAATACATCAAGTAGCATAGTATTTATCTCTTTTTAATGGACATAGTGAAAGAGACTGTCCCTTGATTGTTTTCGTTTGTCTTCTTTAGTTTTAAAACATGAAATGACACCAAAAATATAGAGAAATACATGCATTACATTGGATAATTTTGGAACAGATTCTTCCTGGTGTGTAACAGACTGTGTTAAGACCTTGAAATTACCAAACAGAATAACAAATTTAAATTGCACTTGCTTTGCAGATAGGTCAGTCTTGATGAAGAATTGTTGAGTACTTTTCATTATGGTAAAATAAGAAAGTTGAAAGTTCACTACAGGAACAGATGAAGGCGAATAATATTACAGTGAAGTTTGGTGTATGATACTGTTATAGTGAAGACTAGCTTTCATTCACTTATCTCTTTTATAAACAAAATTTTAAAGTGTTTGGTTACATTTATATGTGATGCTTATTGGTTTTTAACATGCATCAAGGTAGGTGTGGGTTAGATGGTTATCTTCCATCACAATGAGCAACTACAGATCTGAGTTTGTTCACAGTTGAGCGATGTTGGCAGTAACAGTCACCAAGATCAGTAATGGAAAAAAGATGTAAACTTACCATATCAGTAAAACATTTAGCAATTAAAAATTGTGCTGTCATCTCCATATTTTATGCCTTGAAGTGGGTGATGAAGCTGTGGTAACGTATTTTGAGTGTTGTGTAAAGGATGTAAGGGATTAACATAAATACCTGCTTATAAGTTGAATCCAGCTGAAAACTGGAGAAACCAGATCTGCTATCACATAATGTGCTTGCAGATCCAAGTCTTCATAGTTTGTTAGGAATAATCAGTGGAACAAATAGCATAGACATTTATCTGCTGGCACATTGTGTGATTGCAGATCAGGGTCTGTGTTGTTTGCTGTTGGTCCTCAGATAATATGCAGGTATGCATGTTACTTGTTTTAAGCAGAATACATGCTTTGACAATAAACAAAAGTTGCTTATAATTTAAATAGAAAACTGAAATAAAAGGGACGTCTGCATAAAGATGCTAGGAAATAATAAGGCTGAATAGAAACCACATCCTGAATGAAAAAATTACATAGACTACCCTGAGCTAATGTACATTTTTTTTACATAAGTATTTTTAAAGTACTACAGACTTTTTGAGTGAATGGGAAATTATAGTACCAACTTATGGATGGATAACTCATATACAGTAGTTGTCAAATTTTGCAGTAAAAATATATTGACCTATGATGGCAGTGTCTCACTCTCACTATTGACCTATATTGATCTATCAGAAAAGACAGTACTATTAAATGTAACATTGCAGATCTGATTCCAAAAACTGACATTACCCATTATAAACTTGTATTTTTTTCAGAGTTATCTTATTTTTCTGAAATCTGTTTTTCATAATAATGAATGTTTGATTTATTGCTAAATAATGCATTTTTGTGTTCTTTGTGAATAAATTTTGCCAATTACATAAAATACTTTGTGAATAAATTTTGTCACCAGCATCATATATACAACCTGAAAAATATGCTACTCTAGAAAATTTTGGTGACTTAAAAGTTGATAATCTTCACACAAAAGCATATGTGCCATAATTTTTTTAATGCCAGCATATATTGTTTCCACCAAAATGTATCACTGAGAATTTTGATCAGCACTGTTGATTTTGTTGAATTGCTTATGCCATCATAGTACTTTGAGTGAGACACTGCCATCGAGCAAGTTGTAGTTAGTTGTAACAGAGCCTTACTCTGCACCTAAGTTAATTTAAAATTACATTTTAAGTGTAACATAGTTGTATTTGTTGACCCATCTACAATTATTTGCATTTTATAGGGTGTAGTGATTGAAATGAAAGTTGTAGACCGTGTCCCAATGCATGTGACAGTATTTTATTGCACACTTTAGTTTGGCAGAAAGAACCATTTATTTTCAACCACATGACAGTCATTTTCATCAAGATTATTTGCCTCAACTAGAAACGATTAAGATGTAAATTAGTTTTTAGATCATCTCACTGTAAGCTTATGGTATAGCCCTTAGTTCATCTTGTACTGTGTGGCCTAAGTCATCCATTAGGCATCCATGTTTTAGTTTCTGTCGTATATATATCAGTAACTGAGATATGATTATTACACATTTTTATGAATACGTTATTCCATTTTGCAAGGTTTGTTAGTATATACAACAGTGAATACAAATCCAAGTTAACAAATGATACAGACATAAAGAGTGTAAAATGTTACTTCAACTGAGATTTGAACTGAATCCCTAATACAAGATTTAGGTATAATATTTGAATATTGGAAAGAAAAGAATATTATTATGGTGAGGTCGGTAGTCAGTAGTTTATTATAGCCATCACATTCTTTGTTAATTAATTAATCATGAACTTGTAATTTAACCTAATTAAAATTTTATATGATAAGCACTTTGATCTAGTAGAAAGAAACTCTGCATTACTTCTCACAGTTTTTTATTATAATTAGAAATATATTTTTGATTGATAAGCAATATATGTGAAATACCTCTCACATAGTTTCTTTTATTATTAATTAGAAATATATTTTTGATTGATAAGCAATATATGTGAAATACCTCTCACATAGTTTCTTTTATTATTAATTAGAAATATATTTTTGATTGATAAGCAATATATGTGAAATACCTAAAGCTTAAGAGTATGTTTGAAAGTTTCATTCCTTCCAAAAATTAGGCTCAGATGGTTAAATTTGCTCCTTTTTTTTCTATCACTTTGTCCTTGGCAGAGAAACCAAGTTTGCAGGACTTAAAGTTGATTTTCTTTATCACTCTGAAAGTAAGTTAACGAGTATCCATATCTGAAAATTAGTGTTAAATGATGGAAAGGTCTCTGCAGACTTTATAAGCTATGTTTCTTTGATCTCACAGTTTTAATATTTAGGATCTCACAGTTTTAATATTTAATGTTACTAAGATTAGCACAATTACCTGGTACTTGAATCGTGTCCGAGTCTTTGTTTTGTATACAATGCTAACACGGGGAAAGTGTCTTTGTGGTTATAAGACCTAATAGTTTTAACCAGAATTAATGAATAAAATCAAAACTTAATTGCTTACAGCTTTTGAAAAATAGATTTTGTTGTTGTTATTGTTGTTGTTGTTGTTGAAGATGAGAAACATTTTTGGGTTGGCAGGTAAAAATTAGAGACAGTCAAAAAACCAAAAGCAAATTTTGAAATTTTGGGTTTTTTGGATGAAATATCAGCTAGATATGTGTGATACTTACCATTTCCCAGAAGTCAAGGTCACAGCAATTGAAAATATGTCAGTAACTTTCATTCCTATTAGTGTATAAGTTTTGAACCAGGGAAAATATTTTTTTTTAGAAGAACTTGAATCATTTGTATATCATGACTAGATGCAGTGTCAGGTATCACAGCCATGCTCCCTGTCTCAAGGTAATCTCATGAAAGAAAAATAGGGATACAGCAGTTAAAAATGAACTACATCTAATTCAGGGTAACTTGAAATAAAAATAAAAATAAGGATATAGCAGTTATCCACAAACTGCATATAGTTTAAGATACAACAAAAGGAAAATGAACTCCATAATTTTTAACTTTGTAATGTTTTTAATAAACCTTGAGCAACTTGTAAAACCATCATGACAGAAATGTAACTTTGTTTTGTCAAATGTAGTTTGTGTTACTAATAACACTACAGTATTGTCTTAGTAAAATAAGTAATCGAGTTGAGTTACAGACATTTAATGTAGGGTTGTGTATTGCAAGGGAGGCAACTCAAATTTGTGTAAATGATCGGGCCTAATAGTAGTTATCTCCTCTGGACTTTGTTCCCGTGTTGGTACTACGTTTTTTGCAAAAAATAATTTCTCAAATAATGTTTTAGATGTGAATATAAAGAGCTGACTTATAACAGTATGTTTATGATAGTAAAAGGACTAGCAATATTTTTGTAGGTTGTTTTCTTCCATCTAATGTTCTGTAAATTACTATCAGTTCGGTACTCCAATCCATTAGCAATATCAGTACATTCATTTAGATCTAATATGGTTGGCAAAGTTTCACCTACTTAAATAAAAATTACAGGATTGTCTTGAAGAAAACTGCTTGTCAGATTAAATTGTTCTTTCTTCCTTGAAATTCATGACACAAAACATCCAGAAGTCCACACCATTATCACAATAATAACTTGCATATATTATCCATAGGATCTTCATTATGTGACTCTGTGAGTTTCATCCTTATAATATTTTCATATTGTCATTTTAAAATAAAAAATATATTGAGGTTAACGTGTTAAAAATTGTCTTTTTTTACTTCCATTATATTGTGCGGCAGTACATTTAGAGAGCCGCTGTAGATTAGTTGGTAGAGTTTCAGGTTTGGTTATCCTAGGGTTGCAGGTTCTGTACCCACCTAAGCCGTCCTAGGTTAAGGTACCCTGGGTGACCATGTGGTCTAAGGCACAGTTCAATGACCTCTGTCCATATGGATTGTGGTCGCGGCTTGGCTAGTGTAGGCATGTGAAAAGGCTTGATAGTAGCTTCCTGTGGGTTGGTGGCTCTTCTTAGGTTTTCCAGGGTTATTCATCTGCCAAAATATACTAGCTGCCATGTACCCTATCATGTGCTGAAAAATGGCATTGAACCCACAAAACAAAATAACCAGCTCAAGTGTTGAAAGTACCAATAAATCCAAGAAATATTAAATTTAAATCAGACTTGTGATCTCTTAATAAACATTGTAAGTTTTAAAAATAAGCTATGCCTTTCTGTGTGTCAGTATATGTCTGGCCATTCTTCCATCAGAATATTTTCTAGGATGTGATTGCAGACAATCTGCTAATTCTAAAAATTTCAGGAAAAAAACCCACTTAATAATGCGCTTTATTGCTTCATTAAATCTCTGCTATAATCAGAAAATTCCCTCTCCACTCACACGTTTAAATAGAGGGTAGAATTTGCCCCAGATTTCTCAGTTCTAGAATAGACCCTGGGTTATTGATCCACTTATTGTTTAGTAATTTCTTTTAATATTACAAAATGATCATTAATATATGGTCCCTTGCTGTGTTTTTTAGCAATAACTATAATATGTCCCTGCTGTGATGTGATGTGATTATGATTTTTAATGTAGTGTTAAAAATTTTTCAGTCATATCGTTACAATGCCTGCAGTGTTGCAGTTTATAGTGATGTCTAGCACTGGGGCATCATGGTGTCCCACCCAGTCACATCCTGACACCAGGCCAACTAGTCCTAACACTAACCTCTTAATGTACCATTTTTATATGTCTTTGGTATGACTCGGCCAGGGATTGAATCTGTGACCTCCCACATCCGAGGTGGATGCTCTAACCACTAGGCCACCAGAGCGGTTATGTGACCCTGCTGTAACATGGTAGATGAGATACAAAGAACCTGACCGTGTTATAGACCAAATCTTGTTATAAACAACTGAGGGGGCGGGATAATGTGGATGCAGAATTGATTAAATGAAAATAACCTAGTTGAGATATGCACTTGTCTATTTACAACTTTGATTTGTGTAATGCAATCCATAATCCTTTAAGTAATGTACATGTTTATAATCCTTGAATTCGAGTATCAATTATAAAATTATTATTGTTATTGTTATATAAATTTATGAGTCACTTCCTGTTAGAAAACTAAATAACACATATTTTAAAAAATGGTAGTCCTTGCTTGAACTATATCCAATATCGGTAAACAATTTGCTATAATACTGTCACCAGCACAACATGATTATAGTTGTTTACATGGTACGTTTACTTGGCCTAGATTTTGGTCAGCTGGAGACAGCTATCATCTTGTTGAAGCTGCCCAAGAGATAGGGCTGTTCATAAGAAATGAAAATGTGAAGAAATTAATAAAAAGTTTAACAAACATCTTTGCAAGATAGCTCATTTTCAATTAACTTGACAGCCAGATATCTATCATATTAAGAGATTGAAAATTAATGCCAGTGTTGGTAGCAACTGAAGCAAAAAAAAATTTTCCAGCAGAAAGGAAATTTTCATGTTATAAGAAAGGCATTCCAGTCACTTTAGAAAATGCAACAGTCTATCAGACTTCATTTGCTTTTATTTAATTTTGGTTTTGACTTTGATGAAAGGTTCTTTTTTTTTTAGTGAAGATTGATTTTGATGAAATGTGCATGTTTTATTGAAGTTAATGCTTTGGAGGACCAAAGAAATTCCAGTTTTTTGTGTGGTGGCAACATCAAATAATTGTAGAACATTATTTGAAACTGAATTTGTTTCATTTGCTTCATATTTATAGAGAGCAATTTGTGATTCAGAGGTAATCTGTTTTCTTTGAAGTTTCAGCAAAACTATTTTTTCTGGGTACATTTTTGAAAACAAAGGAATTAGCATTTATAATGGATTGCAGCAGTTACTATTCCCTCCTTCAAAGATAGGTTGATTGACGGTAGTTCTGCTAGCATGACTGTTGGATAACCAAGAAGTAGATCTCCATTTTTTTAACATTTCTGTTAGCTGACTAATGTGACTTTCACATGCATGCGTCAGAGATTTAGGAAAGATCAACTTTTGATGAATACACAGGTGTTCTATTCTAAGAGGAATTGCTAGAGAAAATGCAAGTGTTTTGAAGGATTTAATTCTCTCTGAGTGAAAATAATTTTACTTACCATCCACATACAAAGGTCAGTCTAAATAGATATATAAATTACTAGCGAGTGGCAGATTTTACGATGCAATTTCGTTTGAAAGACCCATCATGAATTATGAGATAGTTCTTCGTTTGGTTGATCTCTGCTTCCAGGAGTGGCCAAAAAAAGGGTGGAGAGCTTACAGCAAACAATACTCGGGCTAGATGTCAGAGTATATAGATTACGATAACAATGCACTGTTAAGATGGTTTATCAATATGAATAAAGAATTTGTTTATGCATTTTAAATCAAGTTTGCGGCTTCCTTTAATGATCCCTCTGAATTTCTTCACTTCAAACCCAAGACTATGTATACAAGTTTAAACAGCCTACAATGTTGTAAAAAAAGATTGCCAGATGGTATATTTTGTTGTTGTTCTGGGGATTTATGCCAGTTTTCAGCACACGATAGGCTATACATGGCGGCCAGTATTAATGGTGAAGGAAGAAACTGGGAAATCACCGGAAAGAAACACCAACCGACGAGAAGCTACTGGCAAGCTTTTTCAGATATCCACATTCGCTGAATCCTGGACTCGAACCCACGAAGACAGAGGTGAGATGGCAGTGATCCATAACGGACAGCGCTTTAGACCACTTGGGTATATTTTGTCACCAAACAAAAATCACAATTTGCAACATTGGCAAAGCCCTGCATGTTCTATAAACAAACTTTTTACATGTTTTTTTTTCATACTTTTATAAAAAAGAAACTATTTTTTCATGTATGAGAAATATACATGTGTATGAAATTTCAGGAGCCACACAGGATTATCTTATATTCAAATTCATCTACGATCACTTCCCCAAAATGATATTAAACTTTTTACGTTATTTTGTGTACTTTTAAGAAAGAAAATATTTTTGTCATGTACAAGAAAAATACATGTATATGAATTTCGGAAGCCATTCCACAATTGTGTTATATCAAAATTCATGAGATAATGGAGCATGCTATAAAGGGGTTAAACTTTATGCATGTATATGATTATATGATTCATGGCTAAAGTACAGTACACATAAAATTTATTGACTATATTTTGCTCTTGCCAATGAAGGAGGATGACGAGTCAAGTTGAGTGTTTCGTGATAGATTCTGTAGCTGTTTGTCAAGTTTGTTGGAAAACAAAACATACTTCATTCTTGTGGGAAAACATGCAGCAGTTTATCCTGCTTGTAGGAAAACATGTAGCAAATGCAGAACAAAAGATCACAGTAAATTGCATTAAAACAACATGCTGCAGTTGACTGAAATTAATTTTTTTTTAATTGTGTCCTGGTCATTAATCCTATTTATGGTCAGTTTGGCTTAATAGTTTTCTAAGGACATTATGGTATTTTAAATAAAAGACGTGTAGTTGGACATAACAAATATTTTGCTGAACAGACCTCCAATATGACTTTCTTAAAAATCTTTTTATAGCTATATCTCTGGGACCCCGAGTGGCCAAGTGGTCTAAAGCGCTGTCTGTTACGGATCACTGCCATCTCACCTCTGTATGTGTTCGCGTCTAGGATTCGGCTAATGTAGATATGTGAGAAAGCTTGCCAGTAGCTTCTCGTGGATCGGTGGTTCTTTCCGGTGATTTCACGGATTATTCCTCCACCATTAATAATGGCCGCCATGAATAGCCTATCGTGTGCTGAAAAATGGCATTAAGCCCAACAACAACAACAACAACATAGCTATTTCTCTTAAACAAATATTGTACTGCAAGGAGTTTTCATAAAACAGGATTCATTTTATGTTGTCTTTATTTTCAAAGGTTGTTGATCATTCCTCCAATTTGATTGGACAATATATTGATACAGCAAATTTTGCAGAATCATCATTTGTCCTTATTTTCAAAGGTTGAATGATCATTTGTCTTTATTTTCAAAGGTTGATGATCATTCCTCCAATCTGATTTGAGAATATGTTTATACAGCAAATTTTGCTGTGACATCATTTGCTCATACAATCCGGAAAAGGTACTGTGTACTGTTGGCTGATACCGGCATTGAGAGTTATGATTGCTGATCAAGTAGCCAATGCTGCCATGAAATTCCCTATTTCCAAATGGACAATTCCATGTGTGTGTATGCATGTATGTATGTATGCATGTATGTATGTATGTATGTATGTATGTATGTATGTATGTATGTATGTATGTATGTATATATATATATATATATATATATATATATATATATATATATATATATAAAGTTGGCATCTCCAATGTACCTGGCAAATATATGGAATGAAAACTCCACAAACAAGCTTTGGATCATAACACACATCATTGGAGAGTAGCATCTGTCATATAAAACAAATCTGTATAGGTCACACACACACACACACACACACACACACACACACACACACACACACACATACTTGACATTTGAATGCTGAACCTTATCCTGAGTGCACCTTGCCAGTGTAACACATTCTTGATGACTGTATTGGTTCCACCCATTGAGACATAAGATTTGTTTTTATGTGAACTCAGAATCTTAAGATGATGTACCAGCCATGAAAATCTTTGTTGTAATATGCTTAGTACAAGAAGTTTTTAACCTTGTGTAGGGGATTTAAAAAAAATTACCATGTATTTTATATACCTCATCAAGATTTTTAACATCTTTACCTTTATCATTATTTTGTAGTACTAATGTGTTTTGTTTATTTTCCAAGTGTTTATCTTCCAAAGGTTGTATTGTAATTACAGATTTAGAACTAAATTTTCAACTGAAATTTTATAGCCTCAAGTTGATGGACTACCATTAAACCCTGTATGTTAACCTTTGAGCATAAAACCCTATATGCTGTCCTTTGAGCATTAAACCCTGTATGCTAACCTTTGAGCATTAAACCCTGTATGCTGACCTTTGAGCATTAAACCCTGTATGCTGACCTTTGAGCATTAAACCCTGTATGCTAACCTTTGAGCATTAAACCCTGAAACCCTGTATGCTGACCTTTGAGCATTAAACCCTGTATGCTGACCTTTGAGCATTAAACCCTGTATGCTGACCTTTGAGCATTAAACCCTGTATGCTGACCTTTGAGCATTAAACCCTGTATGCTAACCTTTGAGCATTAACCCTGTATGCTGACCTTTAAGCATTAAACCCTGTATGCTGACCTTTTGAGCATTAAACTCTGTATGCTGACCTCTGAGCATTAAACCCTGTATGCTGACCTTTGAGTATTAAACCCTGTATGCTGACTTTTGAGCATTTTTAAACCCTGTATGCTAACCCTTGAGCATTAAATCCTATAAGCTAACCTTTGCGCATTGAACTGTGTATATACATACCTGCACTCATCTTGAAGGAATGATGTTATTGACATGGGATTCACACCGAAAAAATTGACACTGTATGTAGTTTTTTTTTCCTAAATGAAAATGTGAACCCCCAAAGTATGGAGACCATAAGAGCTGCTTCTCCTGAACAGAAAAGCATATAGAATATGCAGTCATTGTGCTTTGTACTTTTTCTCCAGGTGTATTTTTTTACAGCTGTTTTTCTCCTTTAGCATTGTTATTCTATTTTGCATTTGATGTGTTCTTCTTTTCAGTTTTTAATATATTATTAGTTCTTAATAAAATTAGGAAAATAGTCTTTTTTTCCAAACCTTTTTATTTTTAAATTCTGACCACTTCACCTACTTTGAATTTAGACATTTCTATAATAAGTAGATTTATCCATACTTTTGGCCTGTATTTTTTTCTTTGCTTCCTGCATTCAATGTCAATTTTATTTTCTTCAATTAGCATTATTGTAACCATCAAATAAATTAAAAAAGCAACTAATTGTCTTGCTTAAATTTCAATGAAGTATTTTCTACATTCTATTAGTTTTGTTAAACCTTTCAACTTCAAAAGGTTTTGTTATGAGTTGGGAAGTAGTTGATGTTATTCTTTTCCAGCAAATTATGAACTATTCTCTCTTAAAACTATTTTGGCTTCACTAAACTGTATCATTTCAGCCTTTTTCTTTTAGTATTTCTCTGAAAGCCTTATGTATGTCATTTGCCTTTTTTATTATACATGTATGTTTGTAAACAAGGCATATTTTTAGAAAATGTCATTTTCAAAATATATATATATATATATATATATATATATATATATATATATATATATATATATATATATATCCCTTTTCAGTTTCATACACCTACATGTCAACAGTGTCTGCCTGCCACTGGTCATTCCTGTGACTGACATAACTTGGAAATCCTTGTATCTTTTTACTGTGCAATATACAAATACAGTATATTAAGACAACCATTAGTTTTCTGGGATGCCAAGTTCCCAGTCAAAGCTAAAAACTCCATCATTAGATTAGTAAGCAGAGCCCCAGAACTGAAAATAACATTCCCAAATAAGGCCAATACACAGAATACCTTCCTCTTTTGCCTTGAACTCAGACCTAAAACCACTGGACTTTAAAGCAGAGTGAGGGGAGGTAATTTTTGCAATAGTAGGAGGTAAGAACTATATGAATGAAATTAGTTTACAACCGGCAATTTAAAAAAAAATGCAGTAATACAAAAACCTGCTACTACTGCATTGCTGAATTTACATGTTCAGCAGGAATTTTCACACCTGTAATCTGGCAGATGGCTTGGCCACATGTGCTGTCACCAAGTAAATACTTTCACTCTGGTGGGTCAAAGATCAAAAGTACAAGCTAAAAGGTAGTGGGAGACCTCCAAAAATGTGCTTTTACTACGACCTATGTCATGCAAAGATTAATTCAAGTAGATCTGAGATGCAGCAATTTCCCTTTCATCCCTGGCTTTCATTGTCATGGAACAAAGATACGTCTCTGTGAAGGTATGATAAACTTTCTTGATAGTGAGGACAACCAATCTGGAAATGGTGGCTGTCAAGCATCAGAGGAGCTTTTGAGAGGTAAAGAGAGACTTTCTGACCCTCACTTCTCCCTTTAAAGAAAAACAAACAAAACCTTAAGGCCCTGACTTGAAAGATGCATCTTAATCATCCACTGCACGTTTTGGCCTGTGACTGAACAGCCCTTTTTCCATTGATAAGGAAGCTCTCTCCTCAAGAACACTATGGATAGGTGATACTGTCAAAAGGGTAACATTATTGAAGGAATCCTTATTTAAAGATTTGTGAGGAAGTTTACAAGAACAGCCTAAAATTGCAAGAAAGGTTCCATCTCTGCATTAATTAGCGGCATACCAGTCTCTGAAAATCAAATTCCCCAAGGATATCAAAAAGATTTTGATCTTTCTCAGTGGTGGAATCCCTACAGAACTTGTGAGTGTTAAAATGGGCAACCCTGAGCTCTTAATAGTAGAAACAGAACAATCTTTTTCCTAAAAAAATTAGAAGTCTGCACCTGCATCTAAAAGTGGGACAGCTAGGAACAATGTATTATTCTACTGACCTAATTACAGAAGAGTCCAATTTGTATCATAAACTTGGGAAGTAGATTACCCCTTAGTCTAGGTGATGCAATTGGCAACCTTGCTCAAAACTGGTCTTGACAGATCAATTGTTTAAGATGTTTATGTACCAGAATTTCTATATTGGGTACTAAACTTTTGTCCATGATTGTAGAGTGTGCTTTTAGATAATGGTCATTTGTGAATTGGATATTTACACGACTAACTTTTTTCCACAATCTTGGGTTGTAAATAACATTTTCATGTAACTTTTTAGTTCAGAAGACCCAAGCAATATACTTGAGTATAATTTGATTGGAATTATCCATTCGAATTACTCACATCTAGGTCAGGTGAAAATGTCTCTATTTGGGACTTGGTAAAAAAATTCTGTGGTAATGCCTTTTGATCAGAATCATTAGTTGTGTTCAGTAATAATTTGAAAGAAATTATTTAAATTATTCATTGGAATATCAAAGTTCTTACTGATTTTGGATAGATCTCTTTATTTGGGAATTACTGTGAATCATTTCAGAGCTATAAGGATAAGCTGGGATGTGGAATTCTTGACTTGATGGAGAATCAAGTTATTTTAAAGGTGGGAATGCATTAGCATATCAATGATTCTATTTCAGATTGAAACCATCCACTTTTTAAATCCTTCGATATGGCACTGGTGATACATAAAACAAAAATTCCACTAATAGTCTCCAGTACAGTTGGAAAAGCATCTATGTTACCGACTAGCACATAGACCATTCTGCCTGCACACATGGTCTTATCATGACCGGCTGTCAACCAGGATATTCTTTTGCCCAAAATTTGGCAGACTCAAAGTGATTTCCTCCGACACTGCCCATATGAGGTTGCAAATTTCCATGGTGACCACAAGACAGTGCCTTTCAAGACTGACACTCCTGTAGGTTTGGGTACAATGCCCACATTTATAAAGCGGCGTTTCTTCCATATAAATCCTGAAAATGCATGTTCTACAGCGCTTCAGTATAACAGTAGCTCTATATTATGAACTAAACTTAAAAACTGTTGTTGTTGTAGGGTTTAATGCCATTTTTCAGCACAAGATAGGCTATAATTGGCAGCCAGTATAACTGGTACAGAAAGAACCAGGACAACTATGCGAAGAACCACCAACCCATGAAAAGCTACTGACAAGCTTTCTCACGTACCCATGTTAGCCGAGCCCGAGACTCGAACCCACACAGACACAGGTGAGATGGCAGTGATCCGGAATTGTGAGTACTTTAGACCACTTGGCCACCCAAACTTAAAAATGAGAGTGTAAGAAAATTTAGGAAAATAAACCCTTCCAAATAAATGAAAACACAAGGTGCAATATGTGTATGCTTGAAAATAAAAGAAAGAAAAAAATATAAAATCCTTAAGGCATATGATCAAAATTTATAAACTGCAGTACCCAAAAAAGTTAAAAATTTTGTCATATAGAAGATAGTGAATAGCACTTTTAGCAAATAAACAATAGTGCTGAGGAAATGGGAGCAACTGTACTTTTGACAATATTAACTATATCATGCCAAAGCAATGACAGCTATGTATTTTTCCAAAGCACATTCTGACATAGCTAACCCTGGTTGGCCTGGGCAGATATCTAACCCGTGACCCTTGTAGGGTGATGAAATAACCCCTTGACCCCAGGTCAGTTTCCCATCTTGAATCTACCGGTATTGTGTCTGTGTACAGAAAAGAGTGGAATCCAGGGCTGTAAATATGGACTTCTCTCAAGAACCAATCCAGATCAACGTGGATGGTGATGAAATATTGGATCCAAGCTGATAGCATGTGACTTCCAAGTTGATAGAAACAGCAACTGAAGGGGATGGAACTGAAATCTCTCTAGAATATGAGGGACAGAATAGGAGTGGTTGGAACTGGTGTAAAGTACCCCCTCTCTTAGAGGAAATTTATCCTCATTTATATGAACTTCCCTAGGTTGGAGATTCACACAAGTTGCTGTCGACCAGCATAAGGATATTTATCTCTGAATATGCTGTGCATCAACCAATCATTGAAATACTGAAGAATGGAGCTCTTTAAAGATCCGTTATTATCCACCTCTCTCTGGTAAAGTCTGTTAGTGTGGAGTTAAGGCAAAATAAAAGAGCCTGATATTGAAATACCTCCTGTCAAGACAAAATCATAGGTATTTCCTCAGTGGCAGAAAGATGGGGATGTCGGGGTACACATTTTGAAAATCTGTGGAAACAACCTCATAAAGCTTGACTTTTCTTCGAAAAAATTGTGATTAATGTAGAAAGATCAGATACTAGTCCAAACTTTCTGCCTTTGTTATAAACTAAAATGACACCCCAGGAACAGAAATTTAAGAGTTTGGTAATTTTCCACCCTCACAACTGTTCCTTTCTTCAGAAGGGTATGTACTTCTTCTTTTAGATGAACCATTGGGAACAGGTGAAAGAAAATGGGCATCCATGTCAGAGGAGGAAGTTCCTGGAAGCAAAGCCAGTATCCCGCTTTTAAACTGGAATGGACCAATGCATCATTGTCAGTAATGTCCAACAAACTTTTTGCAAAAGGACTTGTCCAGTTCCTGGGGAATTTGGATGAAGATGCTGCAGAGAGGATGCATCTACTTAGGGTCAATTACATCTCTCCTTATCAATGGAGTAGAAGTCAAAAGACTTTCTTGGTCTCTTTGACCTGGGAGATTTGAACCAGGGCTGCTTGTTTGTCTGTTGTGGCTGACCCTGTTTTATGAACTTGTGAGGAAATAATAATAATAATAATAATAATAATAATAATAATAATAATAATAATAATAATAATAATCATGAGGACTTTGTATAGTGCCTTATCTTCAGAAGCTCTAAGTGCTTTACAACACTTGACAATACTTAACATATACAGTGAAACCTGTCTTGAAAGACCACTGCTATGTCAGACCACCTGTCTTGAAAGACCATATTCTCAATGCACAAATTTAATGATTATACATGTATAGCATTCTGACCTGTTATGAGAGACCCCCTGTCTTGAGAGACCATACTTTTATGGCAGAAAGGGTGGTCTTTCAAGACAAGTTCTACTGTATAATGATATGATTACAAAAATGAAAACAAACACCACAAAATTAGACAACAGAAAACATGCTGTAAATATTTAAGGTAAGGAAACATTATTAGGTCTTAAAGTCTGTTCTTGCAGTTGAAATAGTTGGGTTTTAAGAGCGCTCTTGAATGAAATCACTGTCTTTGTGTCTAAGTTCAGTGGGCATTTCATTCCACGTTGGTGGGCCCTGGTATGCAAAAGAATTTTGTCCATATAATTTTATTTTCATAGTGGGAATAATTAGAATACGAGTGTCAAAAAAGGAGCATAAGTATCTTGCTGGTGCGTACACATGGGTGAGGTAGGATAGGTATGTTGGACTGAAGCCCATCAATGAAACGTAGTGTTTAATTCTGGATCAAAAGGACAGCATAGGGAGCAGGGAGGATGCATGCTCTAATCATGATACTCTAAGGATGATCTGTTCACTAAGAAGCATGCTCTGATCATGGTACTCTAAGGATGATCTGTTCACTAAGAAGCATGCTCTGATCATGGTACTCTGAGGATGATCTGTTCACTAAGAAGCATGCTCTGATCATGGTACTCTGAGGATCTGTTCACTAAGAAGCATGCTCTAATCATGGTACTCTAAGGATGATCTGTTCACTAAGAAGCATGCTCTGATCATGGTACTCTAAGGATGATCTGTTCACTAAGAAGCATGCTCTAATCATGGTACTCTAAGGATGATTTGTTCACTAAGAAGCATCCTCTGATCATGGTACTCTGAGGATCTGTTCACTAAGAAGCATGCTCTAATCATGGTACTCTAAGGATGACCTGTTCACTAAGAAGCATGCTCTGATCATGGTACTCTAAAGATGCCACTAAAAAGGTCAGGGTGTCCACAAAAATTTGAAGTGGGTGGGGGTGGAATACTGATCTGATCCCCTTTCAAAGAAGGATGAGTAAAACCTGACTCCAAATTGGGATTGAACATAGAGAAATGGGTGGGGGTAATTGACATGGTGGAATCCCTACAGAACAGTGACATAGAGAAATGGGTGGGGGTAATTGACATGGTGGAATCCCTACAGAACAGTGACATAGAGAAAGGGGTGGGGGTAATTGACATGGTGGAATCCCTACAGAACAATAACATAAAGATATGGGTGGGGGTAATTGACATGGTGGAATCCCTACAGAACAGTGACATAGAGAAAGGGGTGGGGGTAATTGACATGGTGGAATCCCTACAGAACAGTGACATAGAGAAAGGGGTGGGGGTAATTGACATGGTGGAATCCCTACAGAACAGTGACATAGAGAAAGGGGTGGGGGTAATTGACATGGTGGAATCCCTACAAAACAGTGACATAGAGAAAGGGGTGGGGGTAATTGACATGGTGGAATCCCTACAGAACAGTGATATAAAGAAAGGGGTGGGGGTAATTGACATGATCCCTGTCCCAAGATCAATAATCAAAGCCCAGTGTCTGCTTGCTCAAACAGCACTCGAAGTTTAGAGACTGGATTTGATTTGTGTCCGGTCACTGGCATCTGATGTTTGATGATCATTCAAAATTGTCCAGCAAAGATCTGACAAATACATATTATCAGAGTGATAACACTGTTCTGTCCACTCAGCTCACTTGCATCAGCCACTATGACTTTCCTGAGAGGGTGTTGCTCATCCCTGCCAGGAGGTATGACACTCTTTATCTTCTCTGGTAGAGGCCAGAGATCTATCCATCATTGGCACTGATGATGATGGACCAAGCATCAGGTTTTCTTGGTCTTTTCACTATTTCCAAGCGAAGACATTAGGTCCTTGTATCTGCCCCATGGAAAGCTGACTTCCCTAAATTGGGAAGGGATCCAGACCCCAATTATGAACAGAGAAGATCTTGTAATTATTAGGAAGTAGGGTCATTCTTCCTTGTTCTATAGGTGTAGTGACTTTCATCCATATCCTACACCTGATATGTAGATCCACAACATACAGTACATCACAACCAGTGGATGATAGGTGGCGTGTAGCCTGAGGGCATTCCTCTGCTGTCACATTTTTCAACATGTGATGTGATGTGATTATGATTTTTAATGTAGCTTTAACAATTTTCCAGTCATATTACTATGATGTGTTCAGTGTGGCAGTTTATAGTGATGTCTAGCATTGGGGTATCATGCCGAAGACATGTAGCAGTCACATTATCATGACACCAAGCTGACCAGTCCTAACACTAACTTCTTAATGTTGAGTATCAAGCAAGGCAGTTGTTAGTACCATTTTTGTAAGTCTTTGACATGACTTGACCGGGGATCAAACCCATGACTTCCTGCATCCGAGGTGAACACTCTAACCACTAGGCCACAGGAGCAGTTTTTTTTCAACATGTTAATCTCAGAAGATGAGAAAAACAATAGACAAAAAAACTTCAAGATAACTGGGAACCAAAGAATGATAGAATATACATACATGAACACTATAAGGGCAATATAAACAGAAGCACTACCCGCTAAACAAGGCCCCAAAACCCTTTAAAAGTAGCCAAACATACCAAAACACCCCACATGAACAGTGCAGGGATGGAGAGATAAACAATCTATCAAAACAACAAAGATATTTAAAGATAACAAAAAAAGTGATTTTCAATGACTGACTTAGCACGCATTGCTTGCATGAATTCCAAGTCAGACAAGGAAGATATTTCTTGTGTTGGCTACAACTAAGGAATCTGACCAGAATGTTTTTTTTTTAAATTTTGTACCTCCAGTTACTAATTACTCACTGGAGGGAAATTCTAGCTGACTTGGGACCTGGCATCCCATAAAAGGTATTGCTATTCAATTAAACATGTTTTCCTCAAATTTTATCTCGGGTGTTTGACAGATTAATAAGATATGTGAATCTAGCTGTGTATAAATATTTATCAAACATTAAAGTTAGTCCTTCTTGGAATTGCATTGTTTTCTTACAGGGCTGATGCTTTTTATCTCAGTGTAATCATCATCAAAAGTTATCTGTACATCTCCATCTTTTATTCAAGCATCACATGATGCCATCATATTTTTATATTTTATATGAAAAAACACATTAATTCTAATGCTATTCTCGAACACAACTAGCGTTGACAATACATTGATACTCAAATGAACGCTTACCTGTTATACTCAATTTTATCCATAATCTATCTAAAAAACCACTCAATCCTATAAAATGGAATTTAGTGCCATTATTTATGATGTGTAATACAATTATTATATTTAAGAAAAGATTAATTTTTTAAATTTTATTGGTTGCCATATTCCTAAACAACAGGGATGGTGTTAAAAAATTGTACAATAGATATATGGATTGTTTTTTTTTTTTTTAGCATTGATGTATCCACACATGAGTGGGTTGGTATAAGAAAAAAGAAAATATTTTGTTGTACTTTCAAGTTGTATTCTACAAATATTCTCCAAAATATTTTTTGAAGGTCACAAATCAAACACTTTTAAACTACAATAAACATGCTTTTAAAAGCCTTTAACATAATACTAGAAATAAAGCAAAAGAACAAAATGAACATATCACTAGATTTTTTTGAAATCATATTTTCAAAATCTTGTTGATGCTTGCTTGTATTGATTCTGTCCCCAATTTTATATAAACAATATTTTTTAACAACACTATCTAAAGTTTTTGAAAATACATGTATATTGTTTATGTATCCTTTTAAAGCAGCAAAATTAATGAAAAAATTTTTTAAAAACCTGTATATCTGAACACCATTTTCATAATACACAACAGGTTACACATGCATTTGTTACTGAAAATCTTGTACTTGATGAAAAACATATCTCTAACATGCTTGAATCAAAACACAACAATCAATATTAAATGACTAAGGACAATCAACAATAAAAAAAACTCTTTTTTCAAAATATTTTCAAATTTTAATTTAATCAGACTAGTAAACTCTGGAAAATGACCAACTGATTGAACTCTTAAAATATTCAGAAAGGTACTAAAGTAAATAACCACTAAAAGAAAACACTTGAATTAAAGTAAGAACATGTATTTAAAATCTGCATTCTTTAACTAGAAGTCAACCTTTACCACTAGTATCTTATACACTTGATTATCAGACATATCCAACTGCAAACTGCATAAATAATGAGCCCACAGATTTGGATCTGTGTAGTTTGTTAGGAGCAATTAGGAGAACAAACAAGGTAGACTTTGATCTGCAGGCGCATTATGCTACAGCAGATCAAGATCTTTGTCATTTGCAGTTTGACAAGACTTATAAGCAAGTACAGATGGTAATACAAATACCACTTTCCCTCACTATAATACACCTGAAAGCAAAAACGAAGTACATTTTATAAGATCATAACTCCTGTTATTTAATAGAACTTTAATTACCTTGATATAAACTGATCTTGTCTATAAAGAAGTCCATTTTATAATGCAGAAATGGTCACAGTTCTTATTAATTAACAGTAATATAATTACCTTGATATAATACAACCTCACCTTTAAGGCAGTATTCTTTTATGTCTTGTATGAAGAATATTACAGTGAGGGATAGTGACTGAAGAATTTGGAACACTGTGAAACTATGACAAGCACTGACTATATCTCCCATTGTATAATGCACCAAGTTTATGGCTTACAGTGTTGACTGAAAATTTTCAGTAGAATGTGAACAGCCTCAAGTCTGATGTACAAGAAGTAATTCTTCATTGTACCATACATCAATATAAATAGGTTACTGTGATACCGTCTTAGCAATATGGTGTACTGTGACCCTATTATTGTGATACATCTGATACAAATAAAAATGATTACCATTATTGGCACAGTATGCACTCAACCCCTGTGCAAGATATGGACATAGCTGAAATGTTTGTGCACAAACAATTTCACAGTCAACTTGACTTTTAACACTGAAACTGATTGATTTGTTCCTTGCCCTAGGTGCAAGTTTCTGCTGAATTTCAAGAGGTTGATATATTAATGTCATACACATGCTTGTCTATAGAGAGATATCTATTCATAATTACAGTACTATAAATTGCTTGACATTTTGCTTATAGAGAAATGTATCTATTTACATATACATTACCATTTTGTTGGACAGCTTATATATAGAGGAACCTATTTATGAATATATACAGCACTATTTTGTAGGAGAGCTCATCTACAGAGGGACCTATCTATGAGTATATACAGTATTATTTTGCTAGACAGATTATCTAAAGAGGAACCTATCTATTAGTAAATACAGCACTATTTTGTAGGACATATTATATATAGAGAGACCAGTGTATAAAGTATTATTTTGTTGGACAACTTATCTAAAGAGGGCCTATTTATGATTATCTAAAACACTATTTTGTAAGACAGCTTATCTACAGATGGACCAATCTATGAGTATATACAGTTTTATTTTCTTGGAACGCTTATCTAAAGAGGGACCTATCAATGAATATATACAGCACTAATTTGTTGTTGAGCCAAGAGAAGGATATGTATCACAAATATGTATTATCTTGGGTCATTTGTACTTAAGTTTGTATCATAATGTGACTACAGTGGCATCATACCACCTCCATACTTATTGCCAGTGCCTTATATAATGGCAGACAAAAACCTACACAGACAAATGTACACTGCAAGCAGTTAGGTTTACAATTTACACAAATGAATTGATAAATGCCTCAATAATACTACTTCTTTCGATGGCAATCTCTACTGAATGAAGCCATGCAGATAAAAAAGAAGCAAAAAAATGAAAAATATGACTAGCATATATGACAGAAGAAAAGTTAACCAATTCTCTTGAAAGAATCAATAAAACAATCAGTAAATATAGTCATCAACAGTAAATAAATGAGAGAAAAAAATCATATTGATGGGACTAATAATTATTAGCACATTTTTTAAAATAACTTATTGAGCAGTCATAGCTAAACATAAGATAGAATGGTATTACAATTGATAAGCATATGGTTTATACTAAGCAAATCTTTAGAATACTATTTATATAATACTGTAAATGCAGACTTTTGATGGGAACAGTTCTTAAGTAGTATCTATTCCATGCGAATCTCACACTGTATCTATTCCATGCCAATCTCACACTGTATCTATTCCATGCCAATCTCATACTGTATCTATTCCATGCCAATCTCACATTGTATCTATTCCATGCCAATCTCACACTGTATCTATTCCATGCCAATCTCATACTGTATCTATTCCATGCCAATCTCATACTGTATCTATTCCATGCCAATCTCACACTGTATCTATTCCATGCCAATCTCATACTGCATCTATTCCATGCCAATCTCATACTGTATCTATTCCATGCCAATCCCACACTGTATCTATTCCATGCCAATCTCACACTGTATCTATTCCATGCCAATCTCACACTGTATCTATTCCATGCCAATCTCATACTGTATCTATTCCATGCCAATCTCATACTGTATCTATTCCATGCCAATCTCATACTGTATCTATTCCATGCCAATCTCATACTGTATCTATTCCATGCCAATCTCACACTGTATCTATTCCATGCCAATCTCATACTGTATCTATTCCATGCCAACCTCATACTGTATCTATTCCATGCCAATCTCACACTGTATCTATTCCACGCCAATCTCACACAGGTGGAGGGAGAGTTGGCAAGATGTGCAGAATTTACAATTACTCAGTTGTCTACTAAATCCATTAACTTAATCACTGGGAATAATATTTTACTGACATCCTAAAATTCGAAATACCATGAAATTTTTCCAAGATTGAAGGCACTGTTAAAATAATTATAAACAGTCCTACTTGTCGAAAACAGTCAAACTATACTTATCTGGGCAAATAATGGATTATGTTTGAACTAATATGAGAAAATCAATTTTGGCCAATTAATAGCATGGCAACTAGGCATGTACAGCTCAATACCAATCCAGCCCATACCAGATGGCATGATATCTTTCTGGGCAACATAGTTTATTCTAATAATAAAACTTGTCAAACTATAACCTTTGCATTACTATTTTTTTTAAAAGATACAAGTTATGATGGTGTTGAAACCGAAATGTTGTAATAAATAATACGTACAGTTTCAATCAGAATTTAATTAACATTTTCATGGCTTTGAGCTGCAAATGTTTCTAACAGCTGCAAACATTTTTAAATGAGACAGGACAATTTTGGTTGTATTTTACAAAAAGTGATTTGATTTCAACTCATGAGAAAGAATTATTATAAGTCCAGGATAAGACTATCAATCTATCTAACGATCTCTATATATATAGTAACAGAATAATGTGGGACTAGACATTGTAGACTAAGTACTGCCATAAAATTAAAGTTAAAATTACCTTAACAATAAACGTATTCAAAAAAAAAATTATACATACAAAACTCAAACTACATTCAATAAAACATAGATACCAGTAAATATGTACACCACCATAAAGTGACACCAGGAATATTTTTCTGCAGTTTTTTATTTGCTGGAAAAAATAATAATGTTATTCAATGTAAATCTCCACTTAAATTTTCTTTTCATTGAATAACATACCCTTAAATTGTTTTAATCCGAACAACCTCATGAAACTGGAAAATAAACACCATAATCATACACATGATTATACTTATGTAGGATAGAATTACAATTTTAAAGGTCGCCTATTGCAACATAGATTTTTTTTCAGCTGAAATACAACTTTTGAAAATGCAAAATAACGAGAAGCAATAATTTTATTTTCATGCATTCCATCTGCAAATTATGGAAACCAACCTGAACAAATATAATGTTATTTGATTACATTACTGTTGTTATCTTGAGAGTTTAAATCAAATGCAGGGTATTCCTCTGGTGTGATAAGTAACAACTGCTATCAACAACTGTCCATGATGGTTTTTAAGTCTTTGGATTATACTGATAAGTAACAACTGCTATCAACAACTGTCCATGATGGTTTTTAAGTCTTTGGATTATACTGATAAGTAACAACTGCTATCAACAACTGTCCATGATGGTTTTTAAGTCTTTGGATTATACTGATAAGTAACAACTGCTATCAACAACTGTCCATGATGGCTTTTAAGTCTTTGGATAAAACTGATAAGTAACAACTGCTATCAACAACTGTCCATGATGGTTTTTAAGTCTTTGGATTATACTGATAAGTAACAACTGCTATCAACAACTGTCCATGATGGCTTTTAAGTCTTTGGATAAAACTGATAAGTAACAACTGCTATCAACAACTGTCCATGATGGCTTTTAAGTCTTTGGATAAAACTGATAAGTAACAACTGCTATCAACAACTGTCCATGATGGCTTTTAAGTCTTTGGATTATACTGATCTTTGGCATGGATAAGATAAAAAAAAAGATACCAACCCAACAAAAATTTTGGCAGAAAACACTGACATAACTATTTTTATTTTCTTCTTTTATAGTTACTGCATTGTTCAAGATGTTTTAACAGAATTATTTAAAGGCAACTCCTATAATTGTTGTGTTATATTTTGTTCATGTCATAATGCCAAAATATGTGCTTTCTCCCAATGCTAAAAATACACCAGAACTATTACAAGTCCAAGAATGCATGCAAATTAGAATTCAGTGTATGTTGCAATTTGTGTAAAATAAAAATCTACTGATTAAAAGTCAATCTACTGATCATAATTTGCAAATCAACTGGCGTGTTTCTGTCACATATACACATAATAATTGAGATATGAATCTTTATTATCAGTTTTCATTGCATCATTGTGTAATAATAAAAATATACAATCAAAGACATCCTTTTTTCATAAAATACTATATGTAGATTCAAATCTGTGTAAATATTTATCTGAGCTAAAGATTTAAAACTGAGCAATTAACAATTTCTGAGCATCACTGTTGTCAAAATGTATCTACAATTAACCAGAATTTTATTAAAAAGTAACTGGTTTTCTAATACTACAACACCTGAATTATGCAATACCTATACAAACTATTTATATAAAGATTCTGACAGCCACACATAATGCCTTAATGGTTAACTATGGAGAAAAACTTCAAAATGTTAAAATATCATGTATTTTGTTGAACACTGCATGTAGATTAACAATCCATTTCTTTCCCAAAAAATATTTACTCCAAGCAAATTCCCTAAATTAACTTAAACAAAGAGCTGGACGGTGCAAAATTACCCACCTCTAATGTGATATCAATCTAGAACAAGTCAACCTATCAGTAATGTAGTAGTGTATTGATTTTATAGTCTTTCCAAACAAAAATGCAAGAATGTGTTCACCATAGAGCCACAAATTAGGATAAAAAAAAATAGAAAAAGGACTCATGTTTCCTTTCTTAATTTCTCCATGAAGAAAGATGTTGAAACTAGAGATGTATCGATTATACTGTGTCTTACTGGGAAACATTATATATCACTGGTAGAAAATGACAGCAGGTCAATTTGCACCATCTTCACTCAGGACCATAAGAACTCTGATGAAACACATATAAAGGAGGCTTTTTGCTGTTGTTATAGGGTTTAACACCATTTTTCAGCACAAGATAGGCTATACATAGCGGCCAGTATTAATGGTGGAGGAAGAACCCTGGAAAACCCTGGGAAGAACCACCGACCCATGATAAGCTACTGGCAGGCTTTCTCACTTACCCATGTTAGCTGAGTCTGGACTCAAACTCTCACAGATAGAGGTAAGATGGCAGTGATCTGTAATGGTCAGTGCTTTAGACCACTTGGCCACTTGGAGGCATAGTAATAACAAGATGGCATCCATGGTGACCATACAGGACATCTAATTAGAACCATTTTAATTTGGGACCAGCAAGACATAAGAAATTTTCTGGTGAAAACATCTTTGTTGATAGACTTTCAGTTTTGGACATGCAACAACAAAAAATATTTTTGAAATGCCAGGACTAGTGTCCATGAGATTTGCACTTTTTCCATTTTGACCCAACTAGGCATGGCAAGATTTGAAATCACAATGCTGATATGACAAGCATTGTATCTGAAGTATCAGTGATAAGATTGTCCAGATGGTCATATTCGAGTTCATACTGGCACCCTTTTCATTTACATATATCATGATTCATTCATGGAAAGTATTTTTGACAAGATTTTCATGATGACAAATCTGATGCCTGAACAGTTCCATTTTCACTTTCGGAGTAATCAGACAACAGAAATCTTTTAGCAAATATCCCACATTCCAATGACCGAGTCTGACAATCATCAACAACAATCATGACAAGCATCAATAACAAGATCGTCAAGATGGTAGCCATTTTGGATTTTGAAAGCAGTACCATAATTTTTAGAACCTAATAGACATTATAAGATGTCTTCTGGTGAAAATCCCACAATGCAATGCCAGAAGGCAATATGACTTTACATTCAGAAAAAGTCTCAATAACAAGATTTTTAAGATGGATACAATGTGGCCATATTGGACATCAGATATGCAATATTTTTATTTAGCACCGACCTTACATAATATGAAGTCTATCAGTATAAACCCTATGCTGATATGATCTTCTATTCAGGTGGACTAGCAACAACTAGAGAAAATTAAGATGGCCTCTGTAGTGGCCATTTTTGACATCAGATCAAAAAGGACCAATAGATATTTTAGTGAAAACCCCAACATCAGTACGACTTTCTGACGGATTATCAATAACAAGATTTTCATGATGGCTGTTGGCATGGCTATATTAAATGCTAGAACTGTTGGCATGGCTACATTAAATGCTAGAACTGTTCGCATGGCTATATTAAATGCTAGAACTGTTGGCATGGCTACATTAAATGCTAGAACTGTTGGCATGGCTACATTAAATGCTAGAACTGTTGGCATGGCTACATTAAATGCTAGATCTGTTGGCATGGCTACATTAAATGCTAGATCTGTTGACATGGCTACATTAAATGCTAGAACTGTTGGCATGGCTACATTAAATGCTAGAACTGTACCATATTCATTTAAGATGAACTAGACATCCTGAATCATCTCAGAGGAACTGCTACCTGAATCCCAGTTTGGATTCCATCCAGGCTACAAACATATCTTCACTGAGGCAAATGTAGGAGAAATGCATGGAACAGCTCACTGATCTCTATACAGTGTTCATTGACCTTACCATGAGCTTTCAACTCTGTAAATAGTGCAGTCCTGTGGTTGGTCCCTAGAAAACTTGGCTGCCCCAGAAGGTTCACCACCTGCTGTTCCATGATGACAAGACAGGAAAGATCTTGGCCAATAGGGAAAACTCAGAGCCCTTTAGCATCTTGATCAGAGAGAAAGGAGGGCTGTGAGCTGATCAACCTTTTTTACACCCAATCCTACTCCATGCAGCGAAGGACCAAGGAGTCTACATCAAGTATTGCCTTGATGGATCCCTGTGTAACTTGCATCAGCTCTCTGCAAGAGCAAAGACACTGGAAAGACTATTTCTCAAAGCTCTGTTTACAGATGATGGTGCACTTATGACATTAAAAGAAAGCCACCTAGAGACAATTCTGAATAAATTATCTGAGGCATCCTGGCTGTTTGGTCTGACAATAAACCTGGATAAAACAGAAGTACTCCTTTAGCCAGCTCATTACACACTCCCACTACAACCAACGGTCAAGATCAAGGAGAGACAGTTGAAGAATGTAGAGAACTTTGTATCCCTGGGAAGCACAATGTCTTCAATGAAATTACATCCTGGATCTAGAATGTAAATCAAGCCCAAGGAAGACATTGTGTCTGAGTCCTGCAGCAAACGGACATTTAGATGCCCATCAAGACCAAGGTCTTTAAAGCTGTCATCATCACCTCTCTGCTTAATGGCCATGAAACCTAGACCATATACTGCAGGCATGTGAAGCAGACTGAGCAATTCCATGTGTGAATATGGAATATCATACACATTCAGTGGTAAGACAGGGTGCCCAACTTCGAAGTCCTTAAGAAGGCCAGTGTTCCTAGCAATGAGGCTCTGATGCTGAAAGCCCCGTTCAGATGGTCTGGCCACACCATTTGGATGGCGTTGACCAGATTACCGTGACAGCTCTTCAATAGTGGGCTCAAGCAGGGAAAGCGGAAACAGATGCCCCATGAAAAGGTACAAAGACAACCTTAAGTGTAACCTGAAATGATGCAACATGCAACCCATTGAACTGCAAACCTTGGCCAACCTGGCACACACTCATTGCAAAGGCTGTTGAAATAGTGGAGGATGACTGCTACCAATGACTCACAGCCACAAGAGAAAAATGGTACATCACAGCATTCCACACCAACACGTTTACAGACCTCCCATGACGAACCTCTAACATCCTGTGTGCCTGAAGCTTTTGGACTCGTGAGCCACATGCAAAGTCACTGCATAAATCATCATTGGTTAATATGGACTGCACAACTAATGTCATCACTGGACATGATGGACAACTGCAGAAGGCATGGTAAGAAGTCTTTTAACAAATTCCTCGTGCTCATTTAGCCATCCATTCTTTGTAGCAATAACATGATTCAAGACAATGTAGTGACCATATTAAATATCAGATCCGTACCATTTTCATTAAGGACCAAACTAGACATTTTAAAAAGTCTTCCGATAAAGCTCATGAAAATACAACTTTCCATTCAGCATGAGTAGCAATAACAAGATTTTCAAGATGGCCACTGTGGTGGCCATATTGGACATCACATCAGCACCATTTTTGTTATGGACCAAAAAGACATCATAAAAAGTCTTTTTGTCTAACCATATATAAGACTATCCATTAAGGAGTATTGTAACAAGATTTTCAATATGGCTGCTGTGGTGGCCATAGTGGATATCCTAGAAGTACCACTTTTTATTGAAGACCAACTAGATCATAGGATTAGTGTCCGAATCAAGTTTCATCGCAATGCTCCAAATAGTTTAGAAGTAACAATACAAAATTTGTTCTAATGAATGGATGGATAAACATTGGATAAAAAAATATTCCATAAACTCTTCTGGTAAAATTCCAGTGGAACTACAAGCAAGTTTAAAAACAGAAGTATCCAAATTTTACGTTGAAAGGATGCAATTAATTCTTCCATTTCTTCATACTATATTCATTAATTGATAAAATTCTGATAAAAGTAAAATCTAGCTAGTTTCCTCATCGTTGCATCTCACTTTTGGTCAGACTTTGATGTATTTGTCAGCATCGCTGCAAAAACATTTACAAATGTTGAGTGTGTTGATAGATTAATTTTAGTCACCTTGTCTAGCGCAAACAGGAAATAAATTTCACAAACCGAATGTGTCATTTCTGCACTTTCAACACATTGCTAATTGTATCATGCCAAGTAAATCGAAGCAAAGTGCCTTTCCCAAGGACAAACCGAGGCTGCCAAGCCCAACAGCTACTCAGACTCCTTTCTATGAATAAAATGAAATCCAGACTGGTCACAATATTCTGAAATTCCAATGTTTGAGATTTTTGCTACTTTGTTATGATCTGAACAATTTCTGGCATCATCAAACAAAAAAATTGGTTGGGAAACAAGTCAAAATATATATTTCCTTTAGACCTCTACATATGGTAAGACACACTTTCATGTATTGACTAAGACAAATACAGACTGAATAAATATTTTGTTTGGAAAATAAATGAGAAAGGAAAACAATTTTCAGGGCTGGTACTAACACAAGGCAGTCTAACACAACCAGATAATAAAAACCCCTTAAATTTATATCTATCTGCCAAACCCATAATATTTTCTATTAGTATCATCTGTGTAGAGCTCAGTGATGTGTCTTTTTTATGTCTTCACTCTGTTCCTTTAACACAATTCGTTCTTAATGTGATTAACAATGCTGTCTTGCTTGTTCATGCAAACAATAAAAAACATACCCAGTAAAAATATTTGAACACATAACTTTGATTCTACTCTACCTGAACACTGTATCTCCCAAATTTTATTAACCCTGCAGCTTTGGCTTTTCACTGGGTAAAGTTTTTTCTATGCCTCTAGCAGTATTATGCGGAGACAAAAAAACGTGATATAAAGAATCGCTACCATTTCAATAAGTGAAACAATAAAAAATTTCAATTAAAAACATACTGGAACACATAAATCTGACTTTAATCTACTTGAACACAGCAGTTTCCTAATTCTGCTAACCCAGCAGCTTTTGTTTTTCATTGAGAAAAAAAAAATCCTTTCCAGTATTTCCACAAGTTTTATGCAGAGATCCAATTCCCTGAAAATTATTATGTCACGATTCTGTGGACTCTGCTGTTCCACAAGTACCCTGTGCTTGTGGTGTACATTTGTCTCTCACATATTTATCACTAGAAATTAGTAGACTGTTGTCTCCAGTAGGTCTCTCTTATATGTATCTCATACAGTCTGGTATAATTATCTTTAGATATTACTATGATGTGACCTCCAATAGGTGTCTCATTTGTTTCACACAATCTGGTATCATTGTCATTAGAAATTATCAGAAATTATCAGGCTGTCATCTCCAGTTGATGTCTCACACATGTATCTCTCACAATCTGGTATCATTAGCTATTAATATTAGATATTAATATGCCATGATCTTCAATAGGTGTCTCATGTGTATCTCTCACAATTTGGTGTCATTATCGTTAGATATTATCAGGCTGTCATCTCCAATAGGTGTCTCACTGTAAATGAATTAGAGAAGCCTCGTAAATACATTTACCATATGTATTATGAATAAGTCAGGTCAACTGAAAACATAAACATTAATCTGCCACTGCATAATGCATGAGCGGATCAAAGTACAGTAGTCCCCCTCATATATGGCCACCCCTTCTGCACTGGGAAAGTGGCCTTATAAGGCGGGTGGCCTTTCCAGAGGGGGACTAAATTTTTTGTGAGAAGTATATGTACGTAGTAAGAAAGTTTCATTTTTCAAAGCATTTAATATCTTCATTTAAAAGCAGCATTAACTATTGAACGGTTCTTTTGCTATAATAGTTGACTTGTTTCAAATGAATATGCATTAATAGTTCTTATTCTTGGCGTAAGCGAGATATGTGAGCGGGTGTTGTCATGCACATTGCAGAACCATTCAAAAACGTCATTTGAATCTTGGTTCATACGCAATTCTCTTTCCATTTGCTCCATTTTCCCACTGCTGCTAAATAACTTATCGATTATAATGTTATTTATTCGAGACTTTTCAACATAAAATTGTTTTATTCGAGTCTTTTTTACCTAAATTTGTTTGGCCAGTCCCCCTCCCCACCTCACCCGATATCGTAGACTATAATAAACTACGTTTTCTGAAATAATCATCTTTGTTTACGTGATGACATGTTAATGTTTGGTAATGAGTTATTTGATGTTGCTAACTGTATGTGATTTAATTATGCAGACAACACATTTGTTGAGCATACGAAATGCTTTCTTCTTAAAGAAGCGACAAGTTGTGTTGTCACATGATTTTTCGGTCTTTGTCTAGTACCCTGTTTTTATTTTTAACCAATGCTGACCGTGTGATCTTGACCTTACATCCAGTTATAATCTGCAATATTGCAACTACCAGACTGATAAAACAATTTTTTTTCTGCCTTTAAACAAGATGCTGTATATTTTTAAAGGCATTGATTGTCACGTGATTCATTAGTCGTAGTCTGGTACCCTACTGTTTTTATATTTTTTTTATGCTAAGTGCGAAAAATGGCAAGGATACATACGCAGATTTGATCTGAACAATTGCACATCGCGGCCGTTAGGATTTATAAACTTTACAATTGTGGTGTAATAGCCACTAATTATGTAAGTTAACAAGCTCAACATCTGGTAAAGGGAAGCCATAATGGCTATCAAACCATTTTCTGGGCAGACTTTTGTATTGTACGTCAATATTGCTCCTTACTACTATTAAGTGTAATCTTAACAATTATCAGAGGATAAACTGGACATCTTATGATAACACGCAGTAAAGATCTACGGATTACCTTTATGTATGGATTAAAATTTGAGTCTTTCTCGGCTTTAGGGAATAAATGTGGCTTCTCGTGAGGTGTAAAGGATATAATATTAACCTTTTGGAATTATTTTTTTTACAAATTATCAATAAATGGCTAAATTTGTAATTTATTTGCAATATCCATACACAAGGGATCAAATATGCAAGGAATATTCACATTTGGTGACATCATCAAAATGCATTGTTTAACTCATTAACCCCTGGAGGTTTTTGTCGTTTTTGCCTGAAATGCAAGTAGGAAACCCATTTTGGGAGCTATTTCTGAATACATCCTCATACATTGACCTCCAAGACATTTTTAGTTAATCTAATGCCTATCTGTGTTAGAAACATTGTTTTTCACTGGTTCTTTCTCCTGAACATGAGCAGTAGGGTAAAAGTTGGACTTTCTTTTTCTTCATGGACCCATTATTTTCGTGTTGAGACCACTCTTTATTCTAAATGCCCATCTAATCCTACTGTTTGCACAGGTTCACCTGTGTGCAGTTCTGATTGGTCTCTTTTAGATCTGACGCCAAAACGTCTAAAATCTGGACACAAAATGGGATTCCTACCATGGACAAATTTCAGCTGGAAAAAAAAATCGGATCCAAAAAGTGACACTTTCCCCTCTGTATTTTGTAGTGCAACTAGAATATTCATACTATTCGATATCATTGTAAAGCTACATCTGTCTACCTTTCTATAATACCACCCACTTTTTTGTGTCATACATGACCTTAACGATACAGAGCTCAAAAGTAGACACCACCTCCAGCTCCATAAACGTGGTGCCAAGGATTAATCAGTTAACAGGAGATGGTAACAATTCTAATACTAATATACGATGACTGTCAAAGGCAATTCTAATACTGACATTCAAAGCATGATAAGGGCAATTTTTCTAACACTGACACAAAGTCTGTCAAGGGCAATTCTATTAATGACATACAAAGCCTTTCAAGGGCAATTCTAATACTCACATACAAAGCCTTTGGAGGGCAATTCTAATACCAATATATAATGCCCATCTTTGGCAATTATAATACTGACATACAAAGCCTTTCAAGGTCAATTCTAATACTGGCACACAAATCCTTTGGAGTGCAATTCAAATACCGATATGCAAAGCCTGTCATTGGCAGTTCTAATACTGGTATACAAAGCATGATATGGGCAATTTTTATAATACTGACATACAAAGCCTGTCAAGGGCAATTCTAATACTGACATACAAAAACATGATATGGGCAATTTTTCTAATACTAACCCACAAAGCCTTTCAAGGACAATTCTAATACTGACATACAAAGCCTTCGGAGGGCAATTCTAATACCGATATATAATGCACATCATTGGCAATTATAATACTGACATACAAACTTAAAGACTTTGATTTAATCATTAGCAATGATATTTGAATACAATTATTATCTTTTTGACTGTAAATATACTGTTTGATTGTTGACCAGATATATACGGTAAAAAGGTGCAAAAGAATTTTTCTAAAAACACCAAATCAATATGACCAAAGGACCAAAGATAATGGCTGCCATATCTGGTTACCCCTATGTGGTTTAGGAGCATGTATAGTGCTGTAGCTATATTCAGAAAGGAAGCAAAAATACATCTGTGATTTAAAGACTCACAAGGATCCTGTGACCATTTCCCTCTGTAGAGCTTTCCTGTAATGCAAGTGTTCCTGCTCAAGGCTAATAACACACTTGAGCACTTCATTAAGGGTCTCAAAACATGACTTGCTGTCTTCGATTTGAAAACCAGAGGTATTATTCACAACAGCCTCTCCACTATAGACTTCCAGGATGCCACACATATCTGAAATGGACATGTATTGGTAAATTCTGAAAGGTTCCAAAATACAGCATAACAGCAACAAGACAAGTAATCATCTTTTGTATATCAAACACTACGTTTATCAATTACCTGGTTGCAAATGCTGACTTTGATACACCATCATATAATGCACTGGCAGATGAGGGTTTAAGTTATTTATACTGCTGATTAGATCCATATCTGCCAGCAATGATGTTTTCAGTTTAACCCAACTTGTATGCGAGTGCACACAGCATGTTTAAAGGTCCATTTATGGAGAAAAAGTTTGATTTTTTTTTTGTAAAACATTAAGTGTAAATTAAAAATGCATGCATTCAGTAAATTGTCCTAGAAGAAATTCCTGAAATTTACCATTAAAATTAACGAGCTAGATTTACAAAAGTAAAAACTGCATTACCTCCCTTGACAATGGTTCGGTTAGCTGTTATGTGTGAAACAATTCTAGAACAAGCCAACTTCACACCAATGTATACATATACAGACTGCATGTTCATTTCAATTGAAACATAATGGATTTTGAGCAGTTATCAGACACAGAAAAAGGCTAATATTTTCCTTTTCTATTTCTAAGTAAACATATATTAAATATTGATGTACCAAGTATACTGTGACCAACCGGGAGCCATTACAAAAAGCTTTCAGAGTCAGCACTACAGACACTTCTTGTTTTTTTCCTGGCATACAACACTGGATCAAATCATTAAAAATCCTTCCAAATGTTAAAAAAAAGGATTTAAACATTTCATTTACACTATCAGAGGAGAAAAATGAGAAAGCGGGAAGAAAATAAAGAAAAAAAAAACATTGACAACCAACTCAACCCTTTTGATTTGGTACAGAAATGTAAAAGGTAAACACACATCTTCTTTAAATCCATGCTTTACATATTTAAATGAGAAGTAGATATCAAGCAGAACCTGGCATAACATATTGGGAAATAAGGGTTACATTTCAGTGGTGAAAGGGGTTGCCCATGTACCAATTCACTGACCAGCAAGTTAAGCCTCAAAAATAGGAACCTTTCAATACTATACTACACTTTATTACAATTATTAATAGGATATATCAATACTATTATTACTATCATATTTCAATAATATTACTACTAGGATATTTCTAAAAGGATAATCAACAATATTAAACTAAATTTCAGTACGATCCACAACACTAGTAGAATACCACATCACTAGTATTAACAGAATATTTCAATGCTATAAATACTGTACTTCTATATTATTATTTCTAGAAAATTTCAATAGTATTATTACTAGAATATTTCAATAGTATTATTATAAGAATATTTCAATAGTATTATGACAAGCATATTTCAATAGTATTATTACTAGAATATTTCAATAGTATTATGACAAGCATATTTCAATAGTATTATTACTAGAATATTTCAACAGTATTATGACAAGCATATTTCAATAGTATTATTACTAGAATATTTCAATAGTATTATGACAAGCATATTTCAATAGTATTATTACTAGAATATTTCAATAGTATTATTATAAGAATATTTCAATACTAAATATACAATATTTTTATACTATTATAACTAAATTTCAATACTATTATTACTGGGATATTTTATTAATATTATTATCAGGTAGTTTCAATATTATTAATATTATTTTTACCATATTTCACTACTATTATTATCTCTTTGACTACAAATATATTGTTCACACTGCATCGTGATGCTTTTCATGATAAAAGAAACTAAAATGTTAAATTTCTCAGGATCGTCAAATTTATCAGGATGGTCAAATTTATCAGGATGGTCAAATTTATCAGGATTGTCAAATTTATCAGGATGGTCAAATTTTTCAGGATGTACAATACAAGGTTTGTAAATACACAGAGATAGCTCTACTCTTGTGGCCTAAGTGGTTAGAGCAGCTGCCTGGATGGAGTAGGTCATGGGTTCAAACCCCATCCAGGTCATACCAAAGACTTAAAAAAAATCACTAAGTGCTCAGCATTAAGAGTTTAGTGTTAGGAATAGTCGGCCTGGTGTCAGGATAATGCGACTGGGTGGGCCATCAAGCTACATGTCTGCGGCATGATGCCTCAGTGCTAGACATCACTATAAACTGCCACACTGCAGACATCATAGCAATATGACTAAAAAATTGTTTTAAATCTATATTAATAATTTAAATCACACACACTCCACAAAAGTATCAAAGGCAGATAATACCTTCACCAACTTTTGTTAGTCATGCTGTTAAATGCAATTATTCAGAAACAATACTATATAAATTGATAATAATGATGAATATGGAGTTTTCTTATATGGAATTAAAAAACACCTTTTGCTTAAATAGTAACTCTGATAACTGACCTTAAAAATGACATGTGATGAGATGTTTTGTTTATCCTGTATTGTAAAAACTACAGATCTTATCCACTCATTATCAATATTTTATTACTTGAATTCTTATTGTGACAATGAAATAAAATGGATGTTACATAAGAAATCTCTTGAAAACAACTCCAATGTTATGAATTCATATTTGAGTTGATGAATACTATCAAAGCGAATCAATCAAAAAGACTGACCTAAACTGGCCAAAAGAATTTTCAGGAATTCAAGACGGATCATTTCTATGTTTTAACTGCTGAGTACTGAAACCAGATCTGATATTCATGAGTAAGAAGATTTTCAAATTGCAGAAGCCACAATGAACATTAAGACTTATGCCACTATTAAAACTGGACACCATTAGAAGACTTTTGGTAAAACAAAACAAGTTAACAATCCTTTCTGGAGAATTGGTGATAAGATTTTCAACATGTCAATTATGGCAATCATGTTTAGGTCAGATTGGCATCAATTTGGAATCATCTAGATGTGATTCCTGCTGAAAACTCATGACTTTGCACCTAAAAGGAGTAGTGACAAGGAGACAAAAATCCCGAGTTTTCTAAAGCCTAAAGCGATGTCCGTTACAGATCACTGCCATCTCACCTCTGTCTTCGTGGGTTGGAGTCTAGGATTCGGTGAATGTTGACATGTGAGAAAGCTTGCCAGTAGCTTCTCGTGGATCGGTGGTTCTTTCCGGTGATTTCCCATTTTTTTTCCTCCACCATTAATACTGGCTGCCATGAATAGCCTATCGTGTGCTGAAAAATGGTGTTAAACCCAACAACAAAAATCCCATTTTGAAATGAGCATCCATTAAGGTGGAGTAGCACTAAAAAGATTTTCAACATAGCCCCATGGTGGCCATGTTGGACATCCAGGCAGCATCATTTTCATTTAAGACCAGCTAGACAATAACAGAAGTCTACCAACAAAGCCTCCATGCTGATATGACTTTATCTTCTGGAGGATTCGAGATAAAATGTGATGAAGGCTGCAGTTGTGGTCATACTGTATGTCAGATTGCCATATTTTTCATTTAGGACCATCAGGACCTCATAATTAATCTTTTGATGAAAACCCAGTGTTGATGTGACCATCCATTCTGATTTTATAGATGACCATTGTCATGGATATATTGGAAGGCCAAGCAGCACCATTTTCATTTAAGACCAACTAGACTTTGGGATGAATGTGTGGGTAAAGCTTCAAAAAGGAGTGGTAATAATAAACTTATGCTAAAAGACAGACAGACATTGGAAAAAGGATGCTTGATGTTGGATGATGGACAAACAGATAATCTCATAATTTCTGGTCTATGACTGGTAGAGCTAACAACTGCAAATGTAGTTAACTTCACAAAATTCTTTCATGCTCTTCATTCAAGTCTGCAAATCAAAAGAGGAAATAACTATTATAAAAACATGGGAGAACAAAACTGTCTATATCAACCACTGATGATGTCCACAATACATGACAAGTTTCACTTCAATCCATAAAAAATGCATGACAATCAGCATGACTAGTTGTATTAACAATATTGCATTAAGCTACAAAACACAAAAGTCTAACTAAAACAAAAATTGTGGAAGCATAGAGATTTGTTCATTGGAGCATATGACCATAATTTACAAAGTTTCATAGTAATCAGGCAAAGGAACTAGTTGTCAGTCACTCCAATAAACTTTACACAATCAATCAAGGGAACTATTTTTGTCAATCACTCCCATAAACTTCATGATAACCCTCAAAAGAGGCTAGGTGGGTTACTCACACCAAGATAAATGGGCAATACAGGAACTTTTTAAAATAATGGGCAATATGTACTGGAACTCTAAAACAAGACAATACAGGAACTCTAAAATAAAAAGCTGGAGCAAGGTGAGTTTTTGGAAATACACATATTCATGTGTTGACCACAATGTCTACCATCATTAATGATAAAATTTCATAAACTGTGGGGCTAGTTGTGCCAATCACTCCAATAAAATTCATTATGGCAATCCATCAAAGGAACTAGTGTGTTATTTACACCAGTAAGCTCCATAACAATATGGCCCATACAGGAAATCTAAACAAAATTGCTAGAACAAATTTTTTTTGAAATGCATATTCAGGTCATGACCAAAACATTTACCATGTTTAATGGTAAAATTTCATAAACTGTGGGTCATTATGTCATACAATACTACTGGGAAAGTGGCTTTAGCAAACACTGCTGGATCAAAGTGAGGTCAATCTTCAGGTGATGACCATATTATGTACAAAGTTTCATGGAAATTATTCACAATCTGTGACACTGGCTCCAAGATAAATACAGTGAAGGATAGACACACCCACTGCTTGAATGAGGGAAGACAAAATCTATAGACTCAAGGAAACAAGTAACAGATTGAGGTACAGTAAAAGTCATACAGGTCATACATGCTTCAACATTGATCATTTCAGTAATAGGTATCATTTTTTTCACAATCCGATTCTACATACCCTTAAATGGCACTTTATTTGGAACCTTATACATCCATATTCCATCACTGTTATCATTTGATCGCTTTATCTTCAACTATTTGGTTTTGTATCACTGGTTGATACAAAACCTTTTAACACTTTTAAATAATGAAAAATATAACCTTTTGTATGGCGCTAAATAGCCTCATAGTGCTGGTGCACTATAAAAATTCAACCAACCAACCAACCATCAATATTCCTTTGGAAGGTCATTATTTACACAGCCCAATAAGTACTTACAACAAACTCAATGTTCAAGTATATGGACATTTTTGGACAAGATCAACCTACAGGTGTGATCCAGTTCAATCCATATTCAACATCATGTGCAGATGTGTAGCTGGGCAGGTCATTTGCTCCATTTGACAATGAAAGCTGTGATGTCACAATGAAAGCTACATATTTTCATAAACAAACTCATAATACATATACTTTTTTGATCAGACTTGACTTGCTCTTTTCTTTGCCCAGTTTAGTACCTGACCACCTTGTAAAGTCCATAGTGATAAAAAAGTTTCGCCTGGATGTTTCTTGATGACAGTTAAGGTGCTGAGCAGTAAATAATCCAGATTAAATAGACTTCAGTTAAACAAAATTAGTATCAAATATTAAAACAGCAATTTATATTTAAGATGAGTAAATGCACATACGTGATCTGCATGACTTTTACTAAAGTAAGGGTCGATCTTACTCTCATGTGTACCAACATCGCACTAAAGGAAGTTGACATTACCATGGTTGAAAAATGGATATTCAAAAGAGATTATCTCAAGTTACAGGTCACATTGTAAATTAAAAAGTTGATTATGAATTGAGCTATCATAAACTTGAAAATCAACTCATAATCAACTTGAAAATCAACATATGTATCAATGGTAATCGCTATCTTTGTAACTGATGAATAGCCATTTCCCTTGATGTATGTGGTCCTGTTTAAAAACATAAGCAATGCAATATCCTTGATGTATGTGGTCCTGTCTAAAAACATAAGCAAGGCAATAACTATTTTCCTTACTTTCTCTGTATGATGAAATATAATAACCCTTGGACTGATACAGAGGTATCATACTTCTGGCAGTCTCATGGTTAACTGTTTATTATGTAACAGGTGTCAATGTCAGTTGTATGTTTACTCAACTGGTAAACATATATACTCACTTATGAGTAAAGTCAAATTGCAAAGAACAAAGATCCTGATCTGCCATAGTATAATGCACCTGCAGATCAAGGTTGTTTGTTCTACTCCTAACAAACTACATAGACCCAGATCTGCTGGATCATTATGCAACTGCAGATCTGGGTCTGTGCAGTCTGCTGTTGGATTTGACTTATAAGTGAGTACATATGGTAAGTAGACTTTTTCAGCCAGTACCTTAAACCATTTATTAATCTGACCAGGGATTGGGAATCACAACAGGGTTAATTTATTAGCCATGTTACTTGAATAAACCCTTAACAAAAGAAGGGGCTCCCTGGACAGGTGTCCCAAACCTTTTTTGGAAAAAAATAATGAATTAAAATATCCCAAAAAATTTACACATGAAAAGAAAATTGATTTTAAAAAAAATCATGATCTCCCAACTTGTCTGATGTCCCAACCTACACAATTAGTAAGTGGTTTTTATAGTGTGCAACTTTTGTAAAGGTTACATATGTGTAACTGATTAATTAGTCAACTGTGATTGATTAATTAGTCAACTGTAACTGATTAATTAGTCAACTGTAACTGATTCATTAGGCAACTGTGATTGATTAATTAGTCAACTGTAACTGATTAATTAGTCAACTGTAACTGATTCATTAGGCAACTGTGATTGATTAATTAGTCAACTGTAACTGATTAATTAGTCAACTATAACTGATTCATTATTCAAGATTGCAACACACAATGGAATATTTTACTTCCGGTTTCAAACAGTTAAATTATATCAATGTTTCTCAGCAACTTTTGGGATTAATTGAAAACATTAATGACCACTGTTTCTCTCCATTCACCATGTAATTAATGTGGAAAAATTCTATGTGGAGTTGATATATAAATGGCAAAGAATTAAGTTGAGCCATCCTGATTAGAGCCTTTAAAGGACACAGAACAGAATGCTTCATTTACAGCTGGAGAGAAGTCATTCAAGTTATGTGAATCATTTGAGTGACAAGTCCTGAGAAATCAATGTTTCAAAAAATATGAACTTTTCATTGACGATGTTATTGCTAGAAAAAACAAGATATGTAAGTCTTGCTATAAGATACAAAGACTTCATTATTTTTCATACATACTTCTGTACAACTGCAAACTGCATAAACACTGATCTGCATTTGTATAATGAGCTAGCGGATCAGAGTTTATGTTGTTTGTTCTACTAGCTGACAAACTGCATGGATCCAGATCAGTTGACGCATTACATTATGGCAGATCTGGGTCTGTGCATTTTATAGTTGGATCTGACTTACATATGAGTATATACAGTAACTATTTTGCTATGAATTAAGAAATTAAAGACTGATCAAGACTAGTCATTCTGTGTAAACAACTAAAGTCATTCCCAAATGAAAATTAAATTTTTCACAAAACTACAAATTAATACACACAAAACCACATATTAACACACAAAAATAAATGCAATACATGAATTCACTTTACATACAAGCTGGATAAAAACTACTAAAAAAAGCAGAACAAGTTTCAGTGTCCAATAGACTAATGTAACCACCAATAAAAACAAAATAAATTAATTGAGATAGGTAAGATAGAAAATAAATGATACAACTGAACAAGGAATTTGAGATTAGGTACAATTTGTAACAGTTTACAAAACCAAGGTAGCTCAGTTGCTAGAGAATTGGGGATCACAGGTTCAATAACTGTCCAAGCCATCAACTGTCTTGGAACGTCCTTGGTAAAGCACTTAGCTCCCTGCAATATTTCCTCTGCAAGATATTGTGTTAAAAGTGCAGTTAAAACCAATCAACATACTCTGTAATGGTTTAGTGAAATCTGTATTAATATTTTACAATATTACTTATTATGGCTGAAATATAGCTGTTTCGGCAGACTGCATTTCTAAAATAGAGCCACTTTGTTTCAGTAATTATCATGCTGGAATTGTGACCAGAAAGGTGCAGCTTAAAATCCTGACCACACAAGCCATCACGTTATGTAGCTGGGTATGTCAATTTGCTCCATTTGACATGCCACAATATAACCTATCTTGTGTTGATGTGCCTTTACACAACAATTCATTATTCAACTAAAAATTCAAAACAAGGCCTACATATAATAGACCAAATTTATATCTACTTCAAATAATCAATTATGGTTTCATTTAATTTCATTAAGTCTATAACTTTATCAAATTTTTGAAAACATACATGTATTCAAAATACTGAAAACACTTATAGATTGGAGACTACAAGTGATTTTAATTTGCATAAAATTGGAGAGAGGAACAAAATTCCTAAGATACTGCCATTTATGGCCTTTATTCCTATTGTAAGATCACTGCTCTAAATTATTTCTATGACATTATTTGATTTTCTTCATATGATTCTAAATTTTTAGTTTAATATATGAAACATTATTTAAGAAGCTGCAGTGATTTCCTCTTCAAAGCAGTTTCTATTATTGTTTGAAATATTACCATCTGTGAAACAAAATACAAGGGATATAACTCTGATTTGCCTCTATTGATGTATAATTGAAATACTCCACGTTTTTACTAAATTTAGTAAAACTATACAGCTTTTTTTTATTAGTATTAGCAATATAAGTTTATTTAGTAAAAGGGAATGCATACAATGTCAGAAATGGAGGGACTAAACTCCCCACCAAAAATATAATTAAGTTTCCATCCATTACCTATTATTTGTTGAAAATTTGAGGGCTTCATAGTCCTTTATCCTGAGAAAATGTATAGCTGGTACTATCATACCTATCTAAAATAACCTTATTTTTAAAAAATCTCAAATCACTGACAGCTTCCTATTTCTGTCTTAGTTATAATTAGCTGTAAATAAATATAGTGTAAAGCTTATAAAATGTGTTGTCAGCCATTTGCAAAATGAAATGTCTAAAATGAATAAAGATGTCAGCAAATACAGGAATCAGAAAACTGGAGGAATAGAGATTAAGGTTGGAGAAAGAAAATAAAAATCATACTAAACTAAAAGCATTAAATTTATTCTACCAAATACAAGAAAATTAAGTACTTTCCTGGTTGCTTTTCTTTATAGGTATTATCATTAAATATTCAATGAATCATAAAAAGATTTGAATGTCTTGCTGTCAAGTTAATTTTTATACTCGTGCTTATTGAATGGTTGTTGATTTTTTTTCAAATGTTCTTTATATGATTGACACAAAATGAAAATCATTTACTTAGTTTCATAAATGCATGTAAATGAAAGCACAAAAATCTTACCGTTTTAAGTGGTCGACTAAATCTATCATTTTTGCTTGCATATATGATCATTAAAATATCAATTTCTTCCACCACATACATATATGTACTGAAAGTCTTCAATTAACTAATTGAGAAAAGTTGATTTAGCAGATATGGTTAAGGAGTATAATTATTCATGTAAATATACCTGAGAGAGAGAAGAAAACATAAGTTACGAATAAAAAAATCCAAATCTTCTGGGCTAGTTACAAATTTTATTAGGGAAAATGATAAGATCTTTCATGCATTGCTTAAACAAGTGGAATTTATAAACTGGAAAAAACATCTTTACTCTTTTAGAATAAAATAGAGCATAGAAGTGAAGGTGAGCATATAAGATCAGTGTGGTATTTAGTAAGCTTTCATAAAACAAATTCAACCTCATAAAAACAACCAGGAAATCAAACTACCACATTCAACATATTTGAAGCCTACTGCAACACATAAAACGAGAATAATCTGCCAACTTGCAAAATTCTGTAAATCAGGAATTTGACAAAAGTGTTCAAATTTTGTGGATGTACCAGTACATGATGAGATGATAGATACAGGTCTATGCAGTTTGCAGTTTGACTGAACTTTAAGTGAATATATATGGCAGTTTAACAAACCAGATTTAGTAAAATTAGTCATTTAGTTAAACCCAATATTTATAAAATAAAGCACAAAGTAAACATTAAATCCTGTATATACTTGAGGCAAACTGCAAACAACAAAGATCCTGATCTCTGTAGCACCTGCAGATCTGGGTCTTCATTATTTGTTCAACTCATAACAAATTTCGAAGGTCCTAACCTGCCAAAGCATTATTCGACAGCAGATCTGGGATGATGCAGTTTGCAGTTGGACTCGACTTATAGGTGAACATATACAGTAGAGCAAAATTCTTTTAAAATTATAGTACAGATTTATCTCTTTGCATATTTTATGAGTATGTATAAGTTGTTGACTGTGATAGTTTTTAGTTACTTGCAATTTACAATTCCAACTGGAATGGAAACGACTTCACACTTCTACACTGACTCTTACCACTTTGGTCCTTAATAGAAGCTGGCACAGAAAGCAGTAAATAATTATTATTTTTAAATCAAAACAAACTACATGTATAGTAGAACCTGTCTCTTGATATCACTATTCTTCTTTAAACTAAATTGTGGTTTTTTAAGACTGATGGTATTTAATTAAATAATTTATTAATCAGTACATTGAAAATGTGCTTATCAAGATAGGTGGTCTTTCATGGCAGAGGTCTTACAAGACAGGTTTAAGTGTACTATAGTAATCACACACCATTCCATCTGTTTGTACCCCTACTGATTTAAAAAAAACAAAAGCTTAAAGGAAAATAATGCACAAAACTTAGTCATTTCATTCACTGATTTATAAGTTCTAACCTGACTGTCACAACAGACTTGCAAACACCGTCAATTTGTTGGCATTTCAAATAAAACTGGAGGTTTTATAGTAACACGGTCATCACATTTGCATGGGTGAGTCTATTTTCAAGCAAAAAAAGTGATGTAGTTGTGCCTTTAATAATCTCAATAAATCCATAAATTTGGAGTTACATCACTTTGAACACATGTATACAAAAGTTCTTTCTTTTTATTTCTTCAATTAGTTTCAGAAATATTAAAACTAGGCATGGAAAATACTGGACACAGGTTTTACTGAAATGGACAACTGTACAAACCTAAAAGGATACCGAGCTGTCTGTCTGCTTGTTTACATTGGGGGCTACCATTTGCTTTGTTATCTATATTTTATCAAGGTGAGCTTAACAAAAATGCCATCAACATAAGCAAGTCCTATCAGATGATGGAACACTGAACACATAGAATGCCTTGACTATGAATGGTAATGATACCATTGTCTGCTAATCCTAGCAAGACAGAATCTTAGCATGTCAAAGGAAAACTTTTGGTACAAAGCAAGATTTTACCAAAGCATAAAATTACAGTGACCTATATTAACTGTTACAGCCAAACCTATCCAAAGCAGAAACATGTGAGAAAAGACCAAACTGGCAATTATATACACAGGTTGTGTCTGAATACAAAGATCAACTTATAAAGTTGGTTCTTGAATAAATACCATGCAGCAAGTACCATAATCATTATTATTATTATTATTATTATTATTATTACATATATTATTTCTTATTAAAAATAGTAAGCTATTGAGTCAAAGTTTGTACCATTTGTATCTCAATGCAGTTTTTCATACTATTTCCATGCTATTATAATGGATTAGTAAGACAATGAGTCAAGGCATGTTATCATTTGTATCTCAATGCAGACTTTTCCACACTATTATAATGGATTATAAATAGCATGCTAATGAGTCAAGTCTTGTTATCATTTGTATCTCAATGCAGACTTTTCCACACTATTATAATCGATTATAAATAGCATGCTAATGAGTCAAGGCTTGTTATCATTTGTATCTCAATGCAGACTTTTCCACACTATTATAATGGATTATAAATAGCATGCTAATGAGTCAAGGCTTGTTATCATTTGTATCTCAATGCAGACTTTTCCACACTATTATAATGGATTATAAATAGCATGCTAATGAGTCAAGGCCTGTTATCATTTGTATCTCAAAGCAGACTTTTCCACACTATTATAATGGATTATAAATAGCATGCTAATGAGTCAAGGCCTGTTATCATTTGTATCTCAATGCAGACTATTTCCATGCTATTATAATGGATTATAAATAGCATGCTAATGAGTCAAGGCCTGTTATCATTTGTATCTCAAAGCAGACTTTTCCACACTATTATAATGGATTATAAATAGCATGCTAATGAGTCAAGGCCTGTTAAGTAAGCTAATGAGTCATGGTCTGTTATCATTTGTATCTCAATGCAGACTATTTCCATGCGATTATAATGGATTATAAATAGTAAGCTAATGAGTCAAGGCCTGTTATCATTTGTATCTCAATGCAGACTTTTGCACACTATTATAATGGATTATAAATAGCATGCTAATAAGTCAAGGCCTGTTATCATTTGTATCTCAATGCAGACTATTTCCATGCTATTATAATGGATTATAAATAGTAAGCTAATAAGTCAAGGCCTGTTATCATTTGTATCTCAATGCAGACTTTTGCACACTATTATAATGGATTATAAATAGTAAGCTAATAAGTCAAGGCCTGTTATCATTTGTATCTCAATGCAGACTATTTCCATGCGATTATAATGGATTATAAATAGTAAGCTAATGAGTCAAGGCCTGTTATCATTTGTATCTCAATGCAGACTTTTGCACACTATTATAATGGATTATAAATAGCATGCTAATAAGTCAAGGCCTGTTATCATTTGTATCTCAATGGAGACTATTTCCATGCTATTATAATGGATTATAAATAGTAAGCTAATAAGTCAAGGCCTGTTATCATTTGTATCTCAATGCAGACTTTTGCACACTATTATAATGGATTATAAATAGTAAGCTAATAAGTCAAGGCCTGTTATCATTTGTATCTCAAAGCAGACTTTTCCACACTATTATAATGGATTATAAATAGCATGCTAATAAGTCAAGGCCTGTTATCATTTGTATCTCAATGCAGACTTTTCCACACTATTATAATGGATTATAAATAGCATGCTAATAAGTCAAGGCCTGTTATCATTTGTATCTCAATGCAGACTTTTCCAAACTATTATAATGGATTATAAATAGCATGCTAATGAGTCAAGGCCTGTTATCATTTGTATCTCAATGCAGACTTTTCCACACTATTATAATGGATTATAAATAGCATGCTAATGAGTCAAGGCCTGTTAATGAGTTAATCAAATGATTTTCAATATATACATTGCGGCTGCCACAACTGAGGTCAGATTAGCACTATTTTTGATCAAGACAAAATAAATCATAATTATTCTTCTAATGAAACCCCACATTGATACAACTTTTCATTTAGGAGGAGTAGCAATAAGATTTTCAAGATGGCTACCATAACATCCATGATGGATGTCAGATTGTCATAATTTTAATTTTATTGGGGACTAGACATCGTAAGATGTCATCTGGTGAAAGCACAATAAAGATATGAATTTCCAACAAGGAAGATTAGCAACAAGATTTTCAAAAAATGCCACTATGGAGGTCAGATTCAGATTGGCACAATTGTTATTTTACACCAACTTGATACCATAAGAAGCCTTTGTGTGAAAACATGATGTTGATATTACTCCAATATCAATAGTAAGATTTTCAAGATGACTGCTGTGGCAGTCATAGTAGATTTCAAATCAGCACTATTTCTGTTGGGATCAAATAGACATCATAAAAAGTCTTTTAATGAAAAATACAGGTTGATAAGACCAACCATTCATCACAAGAAGCAATAAAAATAAATTCAAGATGGCTGCTGTAGTAACCATAATGCACAGTTGCCAATCCTCAATCTGCATTCACTAGCCCCAAATTGTGTAATCTGGATGGAGAGATATACGAGTGGAAAGACTTCACTGAATGAATGATGATTCACTGAATGATTCTTGGTGATTTTGTGCTATCAAAAACACAACTGAAAGTATTTTTCAAGTAAAATTAACCAAACTAAAAATAGGCTATTATAAGAGTATTTGTATGAGAAGCAACTTGTATGTGTCCCTCCTGCCTAAATTAAAGCTAAAGTCTTAATTATGACAATAAATGTTGTAAATAAATTGGTAATAAGAAATTCTATTCTGAATTAACAGATCTATGGAACCTACCATGCAGTGCTTCCATCTTGTCCATATGTGTGAGAAAGAGAGAATGGATCTTCTCTACCTCCCGATCAGAGTCTAAGTCCACCTGGATCTCGGTGACAGGAAGCCCACCAGTGACTGGGGTACAACCAGGGCTGGACTGGTCCACTGCCTTGCAACTTGAGCAAAAGACATACTAAATACATGTATTAAATCAGTTTATTGTAAACCACAATTAATTCCAAGTCATTAAATTTTAGTGAGTATTTAATTGAGGATTTTCAATAGATTACTGAATAACAAGACATATATAGCAAGAATATATGCAGATAATGAAAATTAGTAATAAGAACATATTTAAACAATATCTTGACTCCAATCCTGCACATTCATTGGTACCTTATATAGTCACTTATAAGTTGAGTCAAAAAGAAAACAAGAAAGTTCTAGATTGGCTGTAACATAATGTGCCTGCAGATCAGGGTATATGTTGTTTGTTCTACTGATGACTCCTAACAAACTTCGCAGAACCAGATCCTTTTGAGAAAGCATATATCCCAAGCCAGAGTGGATGTTATACCAGCTATAAAGCACCTGGAGTGGATGCTATACCAGCTATATAGCACCTGGAGTGGATGCTATAATAGCTATAAAGCACCTGGAGTGGATGCTATACCAGCTATAAAGCACCTGGAGTGGATGCTATACCAGCTATAAAGCACCTGGAGTGGATGCTATACCAGCTATAAAGCACCTGGAGTGGATGCTATACCAGCTATAAAGCACCTGGAGTGGATGTTATACCAGCTATAAAGCACCTAGAGAGGATGCTATACCAGCTATAAAGCACCTGGAGTGGATGCTATACCAGCTATAAAGCACCTGGAGTGGATGTTATACCAGCTATAAAGCACCTGGAGTGAATGTTATACCAGCTATAAAGCACCTGGAGTGGATGCTATACCAGCATGAGTCTTCAAAAACTGAAGGCTCCTACACTGCACAGAAACTGACTGGACTCATCTAGTCAATATGGACCCAAGGAACTATATCCCAGGAGTACAATGTTGGGTCCCTCATCCACTTATACCAAAAGAAAAGCAACAGACAATCTCGCTACAACCAATGGGGCATCTCTATGCTGTCAACAGGTGGCAAAATCTCTGGCTGAATTCTGCTGAAGCACCTTGTGCATCACACTGATCAAGGGTTCCTGCCTGTGAGTTAGCATGGCCTCAGGAAAGGGCAAGGGATGTCAGACACAGAATTCTAACCTGTACATGACATCCATCAACATGACTTTTGAAACTGTCAGCCATGGGATCTTTGGAAGATCATGGCAAAATTTAGTTGCCCAGAGTATTTAATGATGCTGGTTCAGCAATTTCATAATGGCAAGCTCAATCAAGTAATGGCTGACAGCGAGTCAACTCCATGCAGTAACCAATGGTGTCGAGCAACGTTATGTGTTGGCCCCTCTTCGGTATGATGTTTTCTGTTATGCTTACATATGCCTTCTATGACTATGACACTGGGATCAGATACTGGACTGATTGCAAACTTTTTAATCTGAAGAGACTATTGGCAAAGTTGACAACAAGCAAATATGTGGGAGTGCAGAGGCAACAGTCTACAAACAAAATTTAAGGTCTACAAAAGCCACTCTGTTGCTGACCCTAATGTATGCTGCAAAACTTGGAACAGTGTGTACCATGCCAAAAAGCCAAACCATTTTCACAGACATTGATGTTCACACATGGGCTGGCATTCCATGCATTTACACTGAGTGCCTTAACTGACATAGGCTTGGGTCTAAATCAATGTCTGTTACATGAGTGACAGCCTTCAATGACGAAGGCCTTGGTCTAAATCAATGTCTGTTACATGAGTGAATGCCTTTAATGACATAAGCCAGAGAGTCAAAATTGAGGTGTGTTACACAGGTCAATGCTTTAACTGACATGGGCCAAGGTCTAAACTGATGCCTTAACTGACATACAGATATCTGCTGTCTGTTTGGTGTGCTAAGGAAATATCTATTTCAACTTACCAGAGCCAGTGTCCATTCAGGTAGGCAGCTGGGTGAAATTCTTTTAATCTGTTTTTGTTTTTATTGCTCACTTTTGTCAAAATATCCAACCTGAAGAACAATGATAATTATGTTATTATCCATTTCTAACAAGCACTTAACTGCAAAAAGTGCAATGACCTATGCAATGAAACCCTGTTATAACACACTTCATATAAGATTAATTCTGATATAATATGATTATGGTGTGGTTCCAAAAATGTTATACTGTATTTTCCGCCCTATAAGTCGCTCCTGCGTATAAGTCGTGGGAGGAGGAAATCCAGAAAACTTTGGAAAATTCAAAAGATAAGTCGCTCCTGGTATAATTCGCTCCAAAGTGACATAATTTGTTGTTTAAAATAACAAAATAATCCCAGTTATGCATGTGTATTTATTTGAGTACATCAAAAGAACATGACAAAATAGTTTAAAGGACTTTGACTAGCAGCTTGGGTGGGAAAATGTGCTGAAATTTACAACTGAATTTAGAGACAGAAAGATTCTAAGATGTGCATGCCGAATAATAAAGGAAATACAATGGCATTCGTTGTTTCAATATTTTTTTTTTTATTTATTAATAGCAACAAATTTTAACACATTTATAACTAAATATTATTTGATTATTTAATTTGATAATCTTATAGTCTAGTACTTACGTGTACTGTATGTAAGTTTCCAGCAATTGGCTTGCCGGTATACCGGCAAATGCATTTTGCTAAAGCACAGCATCACTGCGCATCAGTCACAGTCGTTAAAATAATTTGTTTATCGTATAAGTCACTCCTGCATATAAGTCGCACACATCATTTTTAAGAAAATAAAAACGAAAAAAAGCAGCGACTTATACCCCGGAAAATATGGTAATAATTTAGCCAATTTCTTAATGTACTGCAAAGTTTTGTGCCAAAATAAACATTAGTGTGATATCATAACTTGGCAAGATGTGCTGTATTCGTAAAGAAAACTCGTACCACTGCATCTTTTTTTATACGAATAAAGATATTAAATGTTTCTGTTTATGACTGTACATCTCAGTTATGTCAAAAGTCAATCACTGCACTTTGCACCTAGTTTATTTTCAAATGATGCCAGCTCAATTAAAAGCTTATACAGTGTTAACTAAAAACTTATGCAGTGTCAATTAAAATCTTATGCAGTGTTAATCTTATTATTAATCAGCCATGAACAATAAAGCCCTTCTTTGTGTGTGTCCCCATGCATTCTGTGTATACTCATTGCTCAAACAACAGTCAACATATGTTTGCTCATTTTAAATCTCATACACAACTAAGTACCAAACAATGTGGTGCTTGATAAAAGATCCTCACCTGTATTTATAAATCAATTAATTTTTACATAATTGATAATCATTCAAGTCAGTCTCACAGCTAAAGGTTGTTCAAATTATGGGACAGTAATTTGTAAGCATTAAAGCAGACAATAGATGTATGTGGCATGGTGTTTTTGCTAGACAATCATCATGCAATCAGTTCACCAGTGAATAATGTCATCAGCTCCCTATAAAAATTGAACTATTCATACCAGACATGTACACATGTAATAGCTGAAATAATATTTCTTGAGGGAAAAGAGAAGACTATGCCCTTCCACCACCACCCTATCCCATTAACGACCAGCCCCTGAAACAGATTTGGGATCGACATTCAAATGAACTGATGTACAAAGTACAGATATGCAAAAAAATACTGATGAAATGATGTATGAAGTACAGATGTGCTGACATGCAGTTGAAACAATGTACAAAGTACAGATATGCTGACATGCAGTTGAAACAATGTACAAAGTACAGATGTGCTGACATGCAGTTGAAACAATGTACAAAGTACAGATGTGCTGACATGCAGTTGAAACAATGTACAAAGTACAGATGTGCTGACATGCAGTTGAAACAATGTACAAAGTACAGATGTGCTGACATGCAGTTGAAACAATGTACAAAGTACAGATGTGCTGACATGCAGTTGAAACAATGTACAAAGTACAGATGTGCTGACATGCAGTTGAAACAATGTACAAAGTACAGATGTGCTGACATACACATGAACTGATGCATGAAATACAGACATACACATGAACCGTGTACAAAGTACAGATATGCAGACATACACATGAACCGTGTACAAAGTACAGATATGCACACATACAAATTAACAGCTTTACAACACTATGTTCCTTTCTGTTAGTGCAGTGGGGGCTTTAACATACTTACCACTCTTTCTCTTCCACACAATTGTTAGCTTGTACATAGAGGGTTCTTTGTGGTTGTATGACCTGGAACATCTAGAGGGGAAAGAATAATATTTTTCATCCAGATAATACAGTTATGACAGTATGGATTATAATGAGTCAAACAGAGCATAATTTCTGGACTCTTTAGTTTAACATATTTACTAACATGTGATATTTAAAATCAAAATACACAATGTAATTGCAAATCAGTTTTCAGATTATGCATTCAAAAACTTTTTTAGTTGTCCACATGCATTAATAAGTCATTTTTGTTATCAATCCATCAGTTATCTCCCTGTGCATTATTAAGTAATGTACCAGTTACACGAGTTCCAGTACTTATCTTTTTCATAGGTCAAAATCTACCAGATCTGTCCATGAGTCATGGAAATAAAACTAACAGTAACAAAATGATTGAACATTGTTCAGTATGCCATCTGAATAACTTTGTATTATATGCCATCTGAATATTGTATATCTGAATAACACTGTACAGAATGCCATCTGAATAACTGTACAGTATGTTGAGTTTAAACAAATGACAAAAACTGTCTTTACTTCTTAACATGAATCTTCTTGCTAACAGCTGTACAACTGAAGTAGTTTACAGGTATGGAGGGGTAAAAAGTCACTTAAACATGGAAATTAGGTCACAATGACCTGATTTTCATACACTGGAGTTGCTCTTCTTTATATGCATCCATATGTTATGAGTCCAGGTGAAATAGTGTCCAAGATACTGAGGTGGTAAGAAATGAACAGCTGAAAATAAACTGACATAGTAATTAGATGATAGGAATAATATGCCTTCACAAGGTGAAATAGGTTATAAGGTATTGACGGTGTAATTAGCAGATAGATGAAAATACAAATATCACTCATGAAAACTTGGTCATGTTGACCTAATATTGGTATTAATGAATAACTCTTGATGCAATGTATCAATAAACCAAAGGTTGTGTGTAGGTAAAATAGGGTTCAAGATACTGAGGGTGTAATGAATCATCAAATTACAAAATCACTCAAGATAAAAATAAGGTCACAGTGACCTAGTTTTTGTATGGCTGATCAAATTTCTGAAATGCAACCACATGGAATATTCCATGAGTGTACATGAAATAAAGGTTCATAATACTGTGAGTGTAATGAATGGTGATGATGTTGGTTTGGGTTTAATGCCATTTTTCAGTGCATGATAGGTTATACATGGCAGGTGAAAAAACAAAAATTACATGCCAGTGAAACCTGCGTCACACTAACTTACTTTTGGCATGAATAAAAGACCTTCCTAGCAACACCAATTTTCATGTGTAGGTGAAAGTAATATTCATGATCCTAAGAGTATAACTAAAAGTCACTGAAACATGACAATTAGGTCACAATGATCTAGTTTTGGTGCTGTTCAGTAACTCTGAAGAGCATCCACATTCCAGCTGTCATGAGTGTAGATGGAACAATGAGATACGAAGTGTGCAACAAATAAATAAACAAACACATGTACAAACAAATGAACAAAAGAGCAGAAGACAATGTCCCTCACTTCACTGACATGGGAATATTTACTTTCTAAAGTAAAACTGTGCCAAAAAGATTACATTTTATGAACTTTGCATAATGATGAGCTCTATAAAACATTAAACTTGAAAAATAAAGATTTCAAAACAGCAACTAATCTTTTTTGTTTTGAGGCAAAAAATTAAAAATCAGAAATGAATCCAACCTCTTACAAACCAGAAATGCAATAATGAATTATATACCAGCCAGCCCTTTTGTTAGAAAGGTTACATAAGACCTCAAATCACTTGACACCACTAAAATGTTGTCAAATCTCAAAACACTTGACACCACTAAATGTTGTCAGAACTAGAACTATTTAAAATCAATTATCAACTGTATTTTCAGAAATCTGCTTGGATTCTTTGATTCATCAGAAATGCCATATGATTTACCAACTGCAAAGACAAGGTTCTTATTTTCAGCCCAATTTGCAGTGGGAACCCATTTTGGTCAATGGCAATGGACTGGTACCACTTTCATACAAGAAGACCACAAATGAATGGTATGTCAAAAAATGGTACAGTACTTGTTATGATACGGTAACAGTGACTAAAAACCCTAGTTAAATGCAAAGGTTATTGCAGATCACTGGGTGCAAGAAATATTGGTTACAGTAATCTACATTTTGAAGACTGCAGTACTGCTCATGAAACAACATCATAATAAGTTACATGTTGCTGCAGGGTCATTGTGGTTGGCAATGTAGGTCACAGTGACTCAGTTTTGAATGAAGGGTATAATAGTTCCCATCATGCATCTTTATCCCATGTTACTGGATCATTGAACCATCAAATACAGATCACAGTGACCAAATTTTCATTGATGGCTATAAGACTTCTTGTAATGCAACTACAGTGTTATGAGTCTCCATAAGTAATACTACCTTTAAAAATGGCCTAAATGCAAGGGTTAAAAAAAACCTGTGAAATATGAATAAATGATCTAATTTTAACTTGGCCTATATAAATACCATCTTATATGACTGTACAAGTAAAAGTGTCAGAGAAAATGACTTAAATACAATCACTAACACTGAAACTAACAGGTTCATGGAAAAAAGGTCACAGATACCTAATTTTGATAAATGGCTTTAGTATTCTTCATGATGTATACATACCAAGACTCCACAGGAAAAAGTGTCTGAGAAAACAGTTAAAATCACTGGGCTATTAAATACAGGACAGTGACCTAATTTTCACTGATATGTGTTTTATTTCACATGACACATCTAAAAACTAACATGTGTGATTCTAAAAGTAAGAGTAACAGTGTCTGAGAAAATGATCTAAACAAATCCAAACTTTAGTACTAATGCTGAAGAGAGACATAAGTCATCAATAAAAAAGGCAGAATATCTTTATAATCCTGCTAAACAGGTTTCATCTTTGAGTTAAACCTCAGCTTAAGTTCTGATTTTGGTAAACTATAATAGGATAACTGCATTAAACTTATTTTATAAAACAATTTTTATTTAAGCTATTCAAAGCAAAACCAACTCACATATTTCATCTTAAAGGACTGTTCCTCTAGTTTTTCCACAGCCAGAATATTCCCGATAGGTATCACAAAGAGAGGATCATCATCTTTACTCCGCGAGTATGTAAGGGTCTGGTTTGTTAGGACAAAGTACCGACGTTTGAAATTCTTCAATCCAAACTTCTTTCGGCCCTGTGCTCTTTTAATCAGCATCCTGATAAAAGCAGTTTCTATATAAGCATTCCAGAATGTTAAAAGTTGTAAATGCAGATGTAAGAATGTATCCAACAACTTCAACCTAAAGTTACCTCCCCTTGCATGCTACCTTTACAGTTTATGGTTTTCTCCTACTACAATTTTCTTTACATATTTTACAACTGCCAACTCACTACAGTGAATCCTATCCCACCTCTTGACTGACTTGGGCCACAGCACTGTTTATAATTTACTACAGTGAATCCTATCCCACCTCTTGACTGACTTAGGCCACAGCACTGTGTTTATAATTTACTACAGTGAATCCAATCCCACCTTTTGACTGACTTAGGTCACAGCACTGTGTTTATAATTTACTACAGTGAATCCTATCCCACCTCTTGACTGACTTAGGCCACAGCACTGTGTTTATAATTTACTACAGTGAATCCTATCCCACCTCTTGACTGACTTGGGCCACAGCACTGTGTTTATAATTTACTACAGTGAATCCTATCCCACCCCTTGACTGACTTATGCCACAGCACTGTGTTTATAATTTACTACAGTGAATCCTATGTGGCTGACTTAGGCCACAGCACTGTGTTTATAATTTACTACAGTGAATCCTATCCCACCTCTTGACTGACTTAGGCCACAGCACTGTGTTTATAATTTACTACAGTGAATCCTATCCCACCTCTTGACTGACTTGGGCCACAGCACTGTGTTTATAATTTACTACAGTGAATCCTATCCCACCCCTTGACTGACTTAGGCCACAGCACTGTGTTTATAATTTACTACAGTGAATCCTATGTGACTGACTTAGGCCACAGCACTGTGTTTATAATTTACTACAGTGAATCCTATCCCACCTCTTGACTGACTTAGGCCACAGCACTGTGTTTATAATTTACTACAGTGAATCCTATGTGACTGACTTAGGCCACAGCACTGTGTTTATAATTTACTACAGTGAATTCTATCCCACCTCTTGACTGACTTAGGCCACAGCACTGTGTTTATAATTTACTACAGTGAATCCTATCCCACCTCTTGACTGACTTAGGCCACAGCACTGTTTATAATTTACTACAGTGAATCCTATCCCACCTCTTGACTGACTTAGGCCACAGCACTGTGTTTATAATTTACTACAGTGAATCCTATCCCACCTCTTGACTGACTTAGGCCACAGCACTGTGATTATAATTTACTACAGTGAATCCTATCCCACCTCTTGACTGACTTAGGCCACAGCACTGTGTTTATAATTTACTACAGTGAATCCTATCCCACCTCTTGACTGACTTAGGCCACAGCACTGTGTTTATAATTTACTACAGTGAATCCTATCCCACCTATTGACTGACTTTTTACATACCATAGCAGACCTGCCAAACCTGACAAGTCAGTCTCAGTAAAGCAGTACATATTTTGATGTAGCTTTGACCAGTTTTCAGTAAATTGCAACTGTAAAGATGGAAAATGTAATTAAAAGTTTGGTATTTGAAAATGCAGTGAAAATAAACATTATATTAAACTGAAAAGTTTGTAAAGTACACATAGACTTCATTTACCACTCATACAGTTGCACAAACTCTAGTTCCAAACCATATGCAGCTAAATGGTTTGTTGCTATCTCTCAACTTGATGTAATTCTTATATTTTTCCATTCACATAACTATGGCAATTATATCTCTTGCCAAGAGTCATACTCAAGGTGGAATGTGATGTCCAATAAACATAATTGTGTCTCTTCCAGCTTGTATTCACAAGAATCTGTATATTCCTTTGTACTGTTCAGTGCTGATTATTAACACTTTAAAAAGGCTTATTTTCCCTTTCGTCTTAAACATTCATCTCTTCCTAGACATTTTTTAAAATTCTATAATCAAGTTTGATCATGCAGAAGCTTTGCATGAACAAATAGGTGCAGTTTAAACCATCTGAGGTGATTCTGTAAAGTTAGCCTGGTTGCCTGACCAATTTCACCAATTCTATTATAAAACCCAGATCTAAATCAAACAAGGATGAACAATTTTTCCGGTTATTCTGGCAATGATCATTTTCCATAGTTTTTGCTTTTATGCAATAAGTTCGTATTTTAAGGGTAATTTTCATAAGGCTTACAGCAAAATTGTAAGGTTGGCAGGTCTGCCACAGCACTATTTAAAATTTACTGATAGCAAATGTTTGATTTTGATACATTTAAGCATGATTTATCAAGAATTTCACTAACCGCTGAATGGTGTGTTTTAGAAAACTGTTTTCTAAAATTGTTTAAGTCTATAATGTATCCATTTTGTCATTATTAAGAAGGAATATAGAAATGGATGGGTAACCAAACCAACCACCCAGAAGTGGCTGGGTTTTGCACTACCCAAAAAAATTTAAACCCTGCTGGCTTTTAAAATAAAAATGAAAATAGTGCTGGGTTGGATTTCCCTCTACCACCGTCACCAGCACAAATAAGCAATGAAATTTTTTAAATTTTCAAAATATTTTATGATCGACAAAATGAATATCAGAGACAATGTTGACAAAACAGACCAAATGTGAGTGGAGAAACCCAATCTGGTAAAAACCGAACACCCAGTTACCCAGACCCGGTAAAATTTCCTCCTCATCCATGCCTAACAGGAACAATAATATCTGTTTTGACACCAATCACTATATAATTTTGGAGAAAACTTTCTATCTGTGTACAACTGTAACATTGGTGAAGAAAACAAAATGTTCTAATAAGTGGTTTGACTACCCCCCCCAACCTAAACAAAATCTGATGCGTTCAACTATTAGAATGATGCTGATATCGCTACACTCACATTAGACTTTACTAGTTTAAAAAAAGATCCATTCAGGCTGGTCTTATCCTATTCTTATTTAATGTACATTATAGTTATTGCCCTTGTTTTGAAGTTAAATAATAAAATATCTTCCCAAAGTGACAATCAGAAAATCCTCTGCCTTTTTCAACACATGCTGTATAAATACATAGGACATAAAAATGGCCATTCTTAACTGCCCTTAAGCCCATGGTTGTTATTACAGTTGTTATTATATCATAATAAATTCATAAAGTCATTACTAATAGCAAAGCAAGTAGTAGTTCCAGACAAGTGAAACCAAATGATTTCTTCAATTTGCCCAAAACAAAGTTGTAGGAATAACATTAAAAATCAAAAGTGCATGCATTTTTTTGATTACTGAAATGTCATCAAGTGTTATGTTTCTATTCACTTTTTGCGAGAAAAATGAATATGTTAGATTTACCAAAAACATAATATATTTTCAAGTTTCTACAAATATTTGTTCTTCATACACAATGCCAATTTGATTGTTTATTACTAGAAGAATCACCCACCCAAGTCAATAAAAATTTGAATTTCTCATATCTGTGATAAAGAGATGTCACTTCCTGGCATGATTTCTTGACATTAATTCTGACACATTGTTGGAAATGTCCCGGAATGGGTCATATTTATTTAACTATAATGGACACCAGTATCTATTCAAAGCAATATGGTTACCTTTTACAGTTTTAGGTTAAATAAATCATATCAAAACACAATTTCACTAATAATTTGATGAGTGTTTTCATAAGTATCAAATTTTTGGTTTCATTTTTGCCTCTACAATCACCCCATATTTTCGACCAAATAGAAATACTGTGAACATAATTAATTCAAACAGCTTCAGACAATGGTTGAATCCAAAGACCATGATTTGGTTACACATTCTGCCTTTGCATTTAGAAAATCAAACAAGATACTTTACCCTTCCTTTAGAACAACTGGCTGTTCGATATCCATCTGTTTGGAATGTTTTTTCGTTGATGAGGATATAATATCAAGGTACTGAAATGAAACAAATGATATTTTATATTGCTGCATACTGTAGAATGTAATATTCTGTTAAACAAGAACACTGTGAATGGCACATTATCCTACTAATATGCAGACTGTCCAATTTGTAGACTGTCCCATTTCTTAGTCTGATTTGTAGACTGTCCCATTTTAAGTCTGATATGTAGACTGTTCCATTTTTGAGTCTGATTTGTACTGTCCCATTTTAAGTCTGATATGTAGACTGTCCCATTTTTTAGTCTGATATGTAGACTGTCCCATTTTGAACAGTCTGATATGTAGACAACTGAAATTTTTGTCCAGGAACCAAATTTTCTCTCAGAGTGACCCTGACCTTTGACCTGGTATCAGCAATCTGATTCCTTACCCTAAGTTAGGGTCAGGTCCATGACGTAGAACTTGGTAACCATTTTTCTTCTAAGTGATCTTGTTCTATTCTAACACTAAATCAATAGCCATCTTCCCTACCCCAGGTGCAAGTCATCAAGCATTTAGTTAAGGTATATCATGTGGAACTAATGTTCCTGTTTAAACACCATTTGAATTCTTTCCATCACAGTGACCTTGACTTTTGAACTTTTGACTCCAAAAATCAATAGGGCTATTCTGTACATGAAATGCAAGCCATCCTCAAAGTTTGGGAACCAGAGATGATGGAGAACTAAATTATTTTATGGAAACAACTTGTCTTTTGTGAGTTGGAGTGACTTTGACTTTTTATGTTTTGAGCTTAAAATTGATAGTGTTCTTCTTTATCCCAAGTGCAAGCCATCCAAAATGTTTAGTCTCTGCAGATGGCAGAGAAGTAGAATTATTGTGCTGAAACATTTAAAGTGTTTTTTTTACCCTAAAATTGACAAGGTTCTTACTTACACCAGGTGTAAGCTATCCGTAAAGTTTGGTAAGCATAAATGGTGAATCAGAGTTATTGTGTAGAAACAATTTTCTTCTTTCATTCACAATGATCTGGAGCTTTTCAGCCTGAAATCAATTGAGTTCTTCCTTACCCAAAGTATAAGCCACCCACAAATCTTGGCAACAGGTAGATTGTGGACAGCCAAGCTCAGACATGATTTTGGTGTTTCATAAAAAAGCTGAAAAAATAATGGAGGGTTTGGGATCCTCCCCCAATGATGTCTTGAGGGGCAGTGCTCCTGATCCAGGGCTCCAGGGGGCCAAAAACACATTTTACAATCATAAAAAGCTCCTGGTGCAACTTATGATTATAATATAAAACAAAATAATCATTTGAAAGACTAATAAACTTACCAAAAATGTTCCACTTGACTTGAGTAATTTCACAATGTTTATTGGCACATGAATTTGTTCTCCAATACTATTGATGCTGAAATTATTTCATGTGTAGGTCAGTGTTAAGATTGTAATTAAGTCACTATAATTTGTCAATTTTTGCAGCAAACATTATACTCTCTTTTCATAACAAATCTGTAAAATAAAGACCCAAGTACATCAACTTTACACAAATAATCCCATACATTCACTTGTATTTTTCCCCACTGAACAGAACCTGTTGATATTCCAGTCAAGATCTTTTTGCAGCTTTGGCAACAATTTTTTAACCTTTCTTTTTGTCACCACTGACTTTTTTGGCTCAATGTGCAATCATTTATTTTCCTTCTCAAAGACAGTCTTTTTCTTCGAAGCTAGTGTTTGTATTGGCAATATTCAGTATGCATATTCTGTCATAGGGCTACATCTATTCTCTCATGCAAGAAATCTTACTTCTTATAGTAATTAACTGCACATTTTCCAGATGCCTTCTGAACTTCTATTGTTCCATATGCAATATCTTTTGTAGGTGCTGTTCCAAACTCTTCCAACCATGATTACCATAATTCAGATCTTTCTTGCAGAGGTCACAAAATACCAGTCCTCTAGCATTCAGTTTTCTTATAAACTTACCAACTAAATTTCCGTCAGCTTTTCTCTCTAGCCATTCCCAGTTCCATATGTTTTTTTAAAACCTTTATCTAAAATTTTCATTTCAGGGTCTCTCTGAAAAAGTCAGGTGCCATATTTTGCAAGCTCATAATCCACGGGTCTCAAGTTTAATACCCAAATATGTCAGTCCGGATCGGCTGCCTCAAAGTGTCCTTGTGAAAGGTGCTTAGCTGTTACTTCCTTGGCATAATGCCGATAATGATACAAAAGTGTCATTACAAAAATGAAACATCCTCTCTTTCAACCAGTTTAGCACAAAACAGGCACAATAACAATTATGGTCACATGTTCTCCAGCACAAGACTGGCTAGTGATCCTTTAGAATTTTAAATAAACAACAAATGACTAACAGCTGCTTGCTTAAAATTAATTTTATGTACAAATAATAACATAAAAATCTTTAGCATACTCACCATTTTAACAGCTTCAACATGGCATGCATCAGAAAAATGCTCAAAAACAGGCACCATATAGTCTTCCTTTGGGCAGTATGTCCACTAAAGGATAAAGTAAACTGTGTCAGCCACCAAACAAGTACACACTGCTCTATCTTCAGATAAGAAAGGTAATTGTTTTAGTATATCAATATATATATATATACATATATATATATATATATATATATATATATATATATATATATATATATATATATATATATATATATATATATATATATATATATATATATATATATATATCAATATATATATATATACATAAAATTTAACAGTCTCTACAAAATAGTGTAGCTTCTGGATATAGTACACCGCAACTGCAAAGTAATTTTAACATTGATACCTTTGCCGACAGGTGATACAGCAGGATCTCATTACAGGTTGTATGTACATAGCTCTACCATTAATATATGCTTTCTTAAAATATTACCTAATCATATGAGACACTGAAAGATATTTATAATCATGTATTGAAATGCCATTTACAGTAATTAAAAAAATAAAAATAAAAACTCCATTAGACATAATTACTAAACATCATATCATTTAAAGAGAAAAGTATTACATATCACTTACTTATTAACGTATATGCAACATGAACACTAAAATAGCTTGCAAAACTTGGAACCAAATAATCAAATAAACACATTTCTGGACATACTTCTTCCTTGTTAATATCATAGGTGAGCCAATTCCAACATAGTTTTTCTTCTTTTCAATTCATCCAAGTTAGGTAAACTATATATAGTTTGAGGTTCCGGGAAAAAAGAGATAAAATGATGCAAAAATAAAAAAAAAAAAAAAAAAAAAAAGAGGTAGAAGATCAGGGGTGACAAATGTGAGACATGCACAGATTTGTTATTTTCTTTGGAACTTGTGTAGCACAGAAAAAAATGAGTGAAGAGGGTAATCTTTCTAATAACTTAGGTTGATTCAATTCCTGGTGGGCTCCATTGAATACAATTAGTTTTATTGTGAGATTCCACTCCATTTATTGTGAGATTCCACTCCATTTCTTGTGAAAGCATTCAACTTCCAGGCCCTCTGATCAGAGACTGAGGAAACAAAAAAAAAATGGAGGATACTGGTCACCTTGGTATTTAACAAGTCTACTGGAGAAGACCCAAAAGTTGGAACAGGAAATTTGCTATGGATCTGACAAGTGACCATCCTGTTGAACTTTTCTTCCCTTTCCTTGACAGACTGTCCAACAAAGTATCTTTTTTGTGAGGAATGGGTCAATGGGGGTAATTTCTTCTTTAACAGCCCTATGAACAAGGTTCCAAACCTCCATGCAGAGGGAAGGTGCATGTTTGCCTCCTGTCTCTTGAGGTACACCACCACCTACATGTTGATGGAGGACACTATGCAACAACCTCTTATTTGGTGGATGCACCACTGATGACATCACAACACTGCCCTCATTTACATTGATGTGGAGAGCATCTCAGGACCAAAAACCAGTCCTTCCAGCTCTAGACACTTTGACATACACAAATTATTCCTCTGTTTATGAGAAAATTCATCCCACATAGACAAAAACCTAAAGAGATCTCAAATTTCTCTAAATTTTGCAAAAGGTCCTGCCTGGTTACTATAGACAAACAGCGAGACAGATCTAGTCTGAGGAACTCTGTATGGCCGCTATTGATCATCCAATCTGTGAGGTATTTGGAGGATTTGTATACCAAACGATCTAAAGTGGACTGCAACCGTGACCCTTGAGAAAGCTCCGGGCACTCAAAATCGGCAGACCTCCCAAACCAAGCAAAATGGGAGGGGCTTTCCATGTGAAGGAATGATTGAGATGTGAAGCTACACATTCTGCAGAGGAGTGGAGACTGCCCAATCACCAAGACTTATGGCATTCCTGACTGAAGCTGTGGTCTCCATCTTGAATGGTTCCTCCTGCAAAAATTTTTGTCCAGGGATGAAAGATTGATAATTTGATGAATTTTTTCCCCCTTTCTTGGTAACCAGAAAAATCCAAACACTGAAGGAGAGATTTGTTATTTAACACTCTCTCTCTACTGCACCCTTCTCAAAATGGAATTAAACCTATTCCTTTAAGTGCACCCGATTTAACTGAAATAACACAGGGACCCTTACTTGAAGGCGTCCTATAACCAAAGCCACTAAACATCTTTTATGGGAGAAAGGACCCAGTCACTTACCATTATTATTATTACCACCAAAACTCTGAAGACAGATTTAGACAGGTGCCAGGTCTCTAGGGCTGTCATTCAGAAAAGGGACCATTAACTTCCTATTTGGGCATTTGTGACAGAGCCAGCCTTCTAAGTGGGAGATTGAAAACGGGGTTGTTGCTTTGAATCAGGCTGTGCAGCTTTAAAGACTTTATCCTGACTTTTTTTTCTCAAATTCAAAACCAGGATATAAAAGTCCCTGAAAATTAGTTAACTTTAGAAAATATTCCATATAGGGTATTTTTTTATTCTCAAATTTTTCAGAAATATTTTATTCTGAAGCCTGAAAAATTAAAAAGGGACTGTATTCTGCAAAATATAATTCTTGCATTAGTAATGAATGACCTCTTTGTCATGATCATAAATTAAATTTGGACTAATAAAGCAACATTAATTGATCTGACTGCAGCATATTAATTAGCATCCTGCTTTGAAATACTTACTGACTGTGAACTAACCAGATTGCCTAACCTCTGAATGACCTTGGAGATGAGAGTGAGAGTGCGATGAACTGTTTCATCCTGAAAATAAATATAAATAATGTTTTAATAATAATTTTACTGAAAAAGAAAAAAACTTTAATCATGAAGCCTGCATTATTTTCCGAATTTCATTTGATATAAATATACAGATTACAAAAAAATTACTTTCAATCAAGATGTCCAAATCCAAAATATTAAGTAATTGTTGCAACCAAAAAAAACCCCAAACAATTTTAGCAGCAATTACTGACTTTTATTACAGATTTACATGGAAAAATCTATCAATTAAGGCCAAGGCCAGCATGTCATGGTCACTCTACAGCCACTAGACACGTAGCCATTATCTCACTCTTATATTCAAGTGGACTTAACAAAATAAAAACATTTATCTGAGTTGCTGAGAGGCTTTAAAAACATAGTAAAAACTATGCATGTAGCATAAATACCTAATTTAATACAGTTTCAATGAAGACGCACTATATCATGTACACTGGAATACATCAATAAAAATTCTTTTGGAACAATTGAAATTAGTTCCCCAAGAACCTAAACACTAGCACCATCTAAGCACTAGTATGGTATGTCCAATAAGTCTCAATGACTAACTTATTAAAACTTATTAAAGTTACTTATTATTTTCTTATTTGACTTACAATGACCATGACCTCTGTCCTTTAGATCCCAGAGTATATGGATGTATTTATTAGCCTAAATGCAACTCATCCACATAGTTTGGTCAAAGAACTTGTGCTAAAACAAAACATATTCTATGAAACACAAGATATTATGCAAAAACCATTTTTCTTCTATCTGCCCCAGTACCCTCAACATTTAACTTTCACCCTGAAAATCAACAGGCTTTTTTCTTACTCAATGCACAAGACTTTGTTAAAAGTACATGGTCAAGAGCTTAACTTTTTGTGACCTTGACATCTGAATTTTGACCTTTACACAAAGTGCAAACCACTAAAGTTATTGTGCAGAAACAATTTTTCCTTGTTCAGTCACCTTGACCATTGACTGTCCTTTTTTATCACCAGTGTATGCAACTCAATAAGTTTAGTCCCTGAGATTCTATTTTTAAGCAGTAATGATTTTTCTTCATTCATAGTGATGCTGAACTCAAAAATCAAAAGGCTTCTCCTTTACACCATCTGCAAGCTATCCACAAAGTCTGATCCAATGCAGAACAAATGTTATTGTGCAGCAACCGTTTTTCATTTTTTCAGCTTTCAGTCACAGTGACCTTGAAACTTTTGACCCCAAAATCAATAGTCTTTTTCCTTACACCAGGTACACAACATCCATAAAGTTTGGCTTATGTCTTTGATGTAGAATTAATGTTCCAACCATTCTTCTTCTTACAGACAGTTACTATGATTTCTGACTTAATGACCTTGAAATCGATAAGCTTCTTCCCTGCCCCAAGTTCTAAAAGTCTGCAGAGTTAGTTAATAGGAGATGGTGAAGAATTTGTTATTGTTTAGAAATGAAATTGGTAACATATGGATGGCATAACAGAACATGATCCAACTTATGAAAGGCATATGAAAATTACAACTTAATTACAAGTCTTGTTTCTCAGGAACCTATTATAAGGAGGCTTTGAATTTATTTGTTTTTCTTCATGAGAATCAATTTTCATGTCTTTGCAGAATAAATTAAAGGCATATGAAAATACATTATCTTTTAAAAAAGAATAAGATAGGTTTTACAGGTATCATGTAACCTAAGTCAGCAATTGATCACATCCATACATTTCTTTAAATCTGCATACTAAAAAAGTGAATTGTAAGCAAGGTAGATCAATTTCCAATTTACCTGAGTATCAGTGGTGAGATCAAAGAAGCGAGGACCCAGAATGGCTGGTGCAAAAAACCTGAGAAATATGAATCCACACACCACCTGATATCTCACTTCCTTTTTGTCTACAAAATAAAAGACAAACAGGGTGTACAAATTTCTAACAATGATCTAATATTTTACTTATTCAGCATTTCCTGTGCATTGTACTACATCTCCTAATAATTAAACATTTTTACCAAGCTTTCGTAACAAGCACCATGTGATGCAGAACGCCATAAGTTATTACATCACATTATAAAGGAAATTCTTACTTAATTCATGCTCCCTTCTTGTGTTATGCAACAATATTTGTCTTGTGGGTTGGTGGTTCTTCCCTGGGTTTTCCAGGGTTCTTCCTCCACCATTAATACTGGCCGCCATGTATAGCCTATCTTGTGCTGAAAAATGGTGTTAAACCCTACAACAACAACAACAACATTTGCAAACATTTTTAAAATCCAGTTCCAATATTTGCTACTTTAGACAATTTGTTATTTTAAAACAGCATTAGATGCTATGGCCTACATGTTAAAGGAGACTCATTTCCTGCAGAAAATCACTATGGCAACTGGCTTCTACAAGGGTGTACCAGCAACAGGTGTCTCTGGGACCCATCAATAGCTTACTAAATAACAGCACAATATAGCTAATAAATAAATTAAATGAAAAGAATTCAATTTTTCAAATTATTTTAAATTTTCAAACTAATTTTCCATATCTCAATTCCAAAACTAATGTATATATGTCCAATCAAATATTAATCACATGCCATTCCAGATGAAAAGGAAATATATCCTGGCTATCATTATCAACAGAATGCAGGTGCAGGATGAGTCTAGAAGGTGTAAATGCTAATGGAAAGACACAGTTTGCTATATGGTCGCCAACCAAAAGCTGGTCTAACAGTATGACTTAGCTCACTCCTCATTCATTGTACAAACTGATTCACTCATCCAAAAATGTATATGAGAGCCTACAACTATGGCAACAGATATGACAGTACTGACTCGATAATACAATATACTGTTCTTTATTCAGTTCAAGACAGGAGCTAGGAATAGATGCAGTCAAAACTAGATCTTGATCAGTGTCCTGCCTAAATGTCAAGTAACCTATATATTTTCCTGACACTTCTCTATTTACTGCAATGAAAGCATTATAATCAACACCTGTAAAATATACTTAATGTATCACTCAGATGGCTTATCTACTTATGGTTTACTAGCTTCACATTGATGCAGAAAACACATTTAACAGAACCAGATTTCTAGCCTAAAAAATTTTCCTTTGAAAGTCTGATTCTATTTAGTTAATGCACCTTCAAAAGTTTCTACCTTTTCAAACTTACGATCAAATGGTCATAAAAATTATAAAATGAGAATAATTTGTCTTTTGTTAAAATTCTTACCTGGCAAGTGGTCCTGTGCTGCCTTTTTGAGAGCAGCAAACACCTCACACATTATACCGGGGCAGGCCAGTCCTGATACCATAATGGCATCAAAAATGTGCTTGATGTAATTTTTCAGGGTCTCCTGTAAAACAAGATGCATCGTTAACAAATTTCATGTCTTACTCAAACGTTTACAAGTCTCTTTATTTTAAAATGTACCCTATCATATAAAAAAGGTACAAGGGTATTTTCGTTCTGGTAACAAGTGTTCAAAAGCTGACAATAACAGACAACAATTTCAATAGTAAAAAATTACTATATTGTACAGTAACTCCATCAACTTTGCAAAGGCCAGTTAATAATTCAGTGGGTTACATTTTTACACTCACCTTGACTTTTGTGGAGTACAAGAATCGATTTAAATGAAGGTCCTGGGAACTAAGAATAAATGAAGAAGGAAGACCATAAAAATGACCATAATGACTCCACAAACAAGTCCATGAATTTTCTGGTCTGTCTGGGAGGCCCATCAATTTGGGACAAAACTTGTTTGGTTTCATGGGTTTAACACTACTTTTCATTGGTGGAGAAAGAACCTGGAAGAATCACCAGCCAATGGGAAGCTTTCTTATATATCAATGTAGGTCAAGCCAAGACAGGAACTATGCTGACAGAGGTCCGATCTCATGGCTACCCTTGGCTCTATGGATAAAACTAGACCAATGGCTATATACACAATTTCCATGAAATTGTTGAAATCGAGACTTCTTCATTATTTTGATACATTCTAATTACAAGGACAAGGGACTATTATCAGTTTCTGAAGACCAATAAAGAAATTCCTATGCAACATCCCTACCCCATCATGTGCATGGAAGTTGGATTTTTATGCAATTAGCAGTCAATAACCTACAAATATATTTATTTTATTATTCCACATTTTTTGAGGAGAATTTTACAAGTCAGACTCAATGAATTCACACACATTTCAGCAAAGTCTTTTACCAGAAAACCATATGTTAACACACTGTAGCTGATAGGCTTAGAAGGTGATATAGGGCATCAAATACACACTACTGTCTAATATCCAAGTTCAATGATGTGAATGATAACAAACAAGATGAAAATACTGCTGTAAAAATGGAAAAGGAAGTGTGGGGGGAAATAGATTAATAAAAAGGTACATGTGGACAGATGGCCATTGTAGTGGTGATCCTGGATGTATGGGTGCATCATTTTCATTTAGGGTGAACAAGACATCATAAGAAGCCTTCTGGTGAAAACTCAGTGGTTGATATGACTTCTCATTTATGAGGAGTTTTGATGACAAGAGTGTGAAAATGTCTGCTGTGGTGAATATCCGATCAGAACCAATTTAAATAGAACTCATCGTGATGATAAGTTCATCCAATCAAAAGCAAAAGATTTTCAATATGGTTGCATTGAGAAATTTTCACTGCAACCCTCCATGTAGTTTTGGGATGAACAACAATAATAAACTTGTGCGAAAGACTGAACCCGAACAAATGAAAGACAATGGTCCACTAAGTTAAATTGTTTCATGTCTGTCGGAAGATTCAGGTTGCTGCCAGCCTGCCAGATTGGTGTTATCTAGGTCGACATGTAAAGTTCATCTTATAATAGATTTTCTAAGAATAGCAGAATGCATATTCATGTCCCTTCGAACTTGTTTCCAACCAGTGAAATTCCTTCTTCCATCAACTATTGAATTTTGTCATACTTAAGATCAAATTTCATATTTTAACATTGGGAGATAATACACACTTAGATATCAACTAATTTTAAATACAAATCCCAAACAGACCTGTGTTAAGTCACCTAAACTCAGTAGTGATGTCAAATCCAAAAATAATCCATTAATATCTTTAATCCTTTCAAACTTACTTCTGATACACAGTACAATTTACCTTAGCAGACTTTAATTTAATGCTTAACACAAAACATCTGAAGCCAAACTGATGTCGAAAGAATTAAAGTAATGACAATTGTTTTATGTTGCTTAAGATCTGTAGTAATCTAATCATAATCCATTAGCATCTTTAATCCTTTCTGAATTACTATTGATCTCACATTTATAATTCCAGGATTAGTGTTAGATTATTTTCTGTCCAATTATCAATTAAAGTGTGATGCTTTCATAAGCAAGTTCAGTCACATGATGACTGTTAAGTCTTCACCATAAATGTAATACACTGGAAGCATGATTACACTGGAAGCATGCTTTTAAAAAAAACTGAAAAAAAATGTCTTTCTGGCATTTTGTAAATAATTACTCTTAGTATGTTGGATATGTTAATGAATGATGAAAAGGATACACTGCATCTCTAAAAGGAAGGGAGGTTCACATGTATTTATTGACAATACTGAACTGACAGCACTGTAAAAACTATCTTATGAGACTATCCCTTCTGTCAACAAAAAAGAGGTCTCTCAAGACAGCTGGTCTCTCATAATAGGCTTGTGCAAACTTATCAATTTACAAGATCAAAATGCAAAAAGGTTAAGATGAGAAAATATCCACAATTACTGTATATGTATTTTATTCAAAATACATAATTCTTGTCATCTCAAATTAAATTTGTATAGCAATAAAGATATACATCTATCATGAAACATTTATAATTATAATTGAATGTGATGTATATAAGTAGGTTAGCATATGAATTATAAAATGAATATGTAATATTTATTTATCCTCTCCATAAGTTAACTGGACATGTCGATAAATTTCATACTCACTTAAATGTAGCATAAGAAATGGAGTTAGCTATGATAAGACTTACTCATCTTTCATATGAATTAGTGGCCTTGATCAGGCTTTAGGTAAATATAGAATATAAACATATACCAATGAATGAAATAAAGGACAGAATTAACCCATCCAGAAGCAAAATCAATATATATAACTAAAGGGTATAACAAGCCTGTGCAACTTTGAATAGATTATGACTTTATGTGGCTTTTAATTATGGCAATGTAAAAAAAAAAAAAAATCACAAAATGATAATCACTTATTATTCATATCCAGGCATTACAGACGGACTCCAAAGAGAGACTGACATATTCAACTGAAACAATGAAGCCTTTTTAAAAAAGTTCTCATTATGAAATTATCGGGTTTTGTGGTTCTACACGAAAGATATATAATAGCCTTTGCACTGACTGTATATCTGTGACAGCTCCTTTTTAAAACAAAATGGTTAATCATAATTACTACAATGGTGGTTAGCGATATGAACATTACTTTGGTTATGGTCTGTAGTGTATGACAGCTATTTGTATCCAGTAGCCCAACTCAACTATTTTTTATTTATTTTTTATTATATTATTTTGTTATAGCACAAAAACTCTTATAAATGGTCATGACTCCAAAGGATTAAAAAAGGTCAGTTGTATTTACCTGTTTTTGTATTGTGGCCATGCATAAGCAGTTTTGTTTTATAATAATCTGCACTTTGCAGACACTCCAAAGAGGTCATAAAATTAAATAAATATCAGCAGTTTTCAGTTTTGCAATAGTTCATGGCATTGTCAAAATGCATTTTTTGCTAAAATAAAATCATGATCACTGGTCGTTTTCTGCAGGTGGTTGCTGATGACAGAGCATTTGCACAATAAAATCAATCTGTGCATGATGATTGCAATTGAAAATGACAGGTGGTTGATCATATTGAAAGTCGTTCAAGACAGATTTACTGTAAAAGCTATCTTTTTATGTACAGTATCATCTTGTCATTCTCAATTTATACATATACAGTAATAAAACTATTTTTTTTCTTTGCTGGAAAAAACTTTCACACAAAATGGACAGTTAAATTTGTAGATATGATTTGCAACTAGCTTCAAATTATTCACTCTTACCAGGTGCATTACAGAAAGCTAGGTAACAAGAGGTTAGATTAATGAGTAACAAGAGGTTAGATTAATGAGTAACAAGAGGTTAGATTAATGAGGTAACAAGAGGTTAGATTAATGAGGTAAAGCTGAAATTTCACCCACAAAATACGAGGATGAGGCCTTACCATATTTACTTCTAAATTTTCTCCCTCCTTCAGACGTGCTGGATCAATCTCACAAGATAGGTGTTCCGAACATATCTGAAACAAAATATCACCATACACAATCAAAATTTTGATTGCGCTTACCAACATATAAAATTAGCATCCCTAAAAGGTCTCTGCCGTGTCAAGTCAAGCTAAATCCTTATAAAGGATTATGATTCCAAGAAACTATCTGTTAAAAATATATCAATATCAAATATCAAAATAAAATTTTGCTTGGCATACCTACTTAGTTACACACTTTAAACAATCATTATATACATGTCTCATGTTAAAAATGCTTTTAACTGGATGACAGGTCACATGATTTGCAGTAATTTATCATACTGTACTGCTGTAATGTCAATACATTTTGTGTGATATCCTCACCAACTTTTTGTGCTGTCATGCAGGTGAAATTTTATTTTATTGTGATTAAAGTTTGTTTTCAAAACATGGCACTAAATCCACTAAATCATGTAACAAAAAAAACTACTGACCTTTTCTGAAGTGAATAAAGCTTTATGAACAAGAAAACCGATCTCAGTATGAGGTTTACTGCTTCATAACATGTAACTATATCCACCTTAACAAGGGTCTATAACACTGTATTATTGATATTTTGAATTTTCATATTTTTGTACAAATAAATTTTTCAAAAACTTACTTGCTGTCATTGATAGTATATGCAAGAACAAAACAGAACACAGCCATTTCAAGGAAAAAATAGAACATGCAAAACATCAAGAAACTAATTTTTTGATAAATTGCTGCCCCAATTACTTTAAGAAAATTTTTTGAAATCCATTAGTCAGCAACACTCTGGACCAACTAAAGAGTGTCAAACAATATGGGAAAATATGCTGTTGAAGAATATTACTTGTATCTTATTACAAAGCCAGAAAAAACTCACAATATAAAATAGATTATAAGTCCAGTCCACATGCAAACAACAAAGACTCTGACATGCCTTCAGATAATGCTCTAGCATATCTCAGTCTATGACACTTGTATGGAGAACTCAGTACAAAAAAACAAAAAAGACCTTGATCTGACAGCACATTATGCAACAGCAGATCAGGGTATATATATTGTTTGCAGTTGGACTCCACTTATATGTATATATGGTTGGTTGACCAAATCTGCATTTTGTTTTTGGTTCATTTGCACTTCATCCATATTTAAAACATTTTTCATCTGCATTTCATTTATAACTTTGTCTTTCAGCTATTATTGGGTAATTTTGTATTTATTGTCTAAAAATTGCATTCTGATTATATGTTTATCACTTCACCATTTAATTTCATGTTTGAACAAAATGGAAAGGTATGTACCAAAGTCTGGTTTTCCAGAGTGTTACTGGAAAAAGAACTAATGCCTATGTACTGTGTCCTATTAAAAAGTGTGCAATAGTAAAACATCCAATGCAAAGGATAGTATGGCTTATAATGCAAAGGAAAACTTAATAATAATAATAATAATAATAATAATAATAATAATAATAATAATAATAATAATAATAATAATAATAATAATAATAATTCATCCATTTGCATTTATTCTGCATTTTGTGTTCATTCATGTGCTGAGCATTCCATTATTGTTTCAATCATAAACTTACCTGTTTTGGGGTCTGTAATTAAAAACAAGAGCCTTTAATGTCTAACTTTTCTTTTTAGGTACAGAGTAACAAGTTTTTAACATTCAACATAGCCTAAAAAATTGAACACTAACTTTAATTGAGAGTGTGGACAGATGAACAGGTGTACAGACAGAAGGACAGATGGTCTTATGAAGAACAGATGCCAAACTGACTACTATATCAAATTTCGGTCATGGTTGGCTGATGCACTACTGGCTGAAAAGAATTACCAGGAATCCAAGATTAGGCTGCTTCTTCTTTTAACTGATAAGTCTGATGTTCTTGACCAATAAAAGGTTTTTAAGATGACTGTTGGCCATAATGGATTCAAGAGTGGGACAGTTATAACTTGGTACAAACCAGATATTTGCAGTGTTTTGATGAAAACCATGTTACTATGACTATCCATTAGGGAGGAGTAAGAATAACAAGATTTTGAAAATGGCTGCCATAGTGGCCATATTGGATCTGAGACTCACACAATTTTAATTTCAGACTGACAAGTCATCATTAGAAGTAGTGAAGAGTTTCAAGATGGCCCCCATGATGACTCTTTCAGACTGGTACCATTTTCATTCAAACCAAATGGACATCATAAGAAGTCTTCTGATGAAAACTCTATGTCAACATGACTCTTCATTCATGAGGAATAGCATAACAAGATTTTTAAGCTGGACACCATGGTGGTCATGTTGAATGTCAGAACAGCACCACTTTTATTCAAGACTAACTAGACATTAGGTGTCTGGGAGGCACCATTCATGTAGGACCAACAAGACTTTGGGATGAACATGTGTTAAATTTCAAGGCAATCCTCTAAATAGTTTTGGAAGAATATTGAAAACAAACTTTTGCTTATAGGAAGACAGTTGAAAAGCCATCCATAATCTCTTCATGGCTGTGACAAGAGGAGATAATAAAGGGGAGACAACTAAAAGGTTATTTCTAACAACACATGTGTAACCAAATGAATCTTTTATATAATGTGAAACTAAAATAGATATGCCTTTCAGGAATTTTTCACTTAAACCATAAAATCTAAGTCACTACCACCCAATTTAAGCATACATTGTACTATTATTCAAATTACCCTTATACTGCAATTTTAGAGTAAATTATATTTCTCTGTAAATACTTAACTAGCAACATTAACATCAGGAATAACTTTCTGCTACCTCTGGAATCCAGCTATCATACAGATGTTGAAACATCTTTTTTGTCTATATAAGATATACAAAGGGAATCAACTCTTACAGAATAGTTTTCATTATCCACTCTGTGGAGGTCTAGATTCCAGTGGTTGCAGAAAGCAATTCTTAAAATTTATGTGATCAAGTCATGTATTTGAGGGAAAATCTTTCTTGTCAAGTTTAAGTTAACTTCTGAAAGCAAAATGCCGAAATTTTGAGGCTGAATTTCATGTCCGGTTAACTTTCAATTGAATACAAAAGTTTTAGGGTATTGTGGTAAGAAGACTTCTAAAGCTGTAATTTCAACTTTTTGCAAAATGTATGCAGCAAACAAATGCAGAAGACTGTGTCCTCCAGTGTCTATACTAACCTGATGAATAATAGGTTTGATAGTGAAGTGGAGATAAGGCAAACCAACCAGCTTCATAAGTTCATCCAAAACTTTGGTTAAAAGGCTATTTCCTCTGAACAGTGTGTTGTGGTCTCTGAAATAAAGGAATTTTACCAATCTGTACACACAAACATTGGTAATGACTCAGACAGTTTCCCAACAATTTGAGCTGATCAAGCTGTTTGTTAGGGGAAATAAAAACTACAAAAACAAACATGTAACACTTAAGATGAATTTAAGCTGAAGAAAACCAAAATTATTTACATGTTTGAATGACAGAGGAAACTTACAAAGAGAGTCAAATAATTCAAAAACAAAAATTGGATGCAAACAGTATAAAACAGTATTAATGATTTATCTAATGCATCCAAAACTAATATTTAAATCATACAGTTAGTTAAGTAATCTTATTATATCAACTGGTCTGTTTCCCAATATCAGATTTTTGTTTCTAAGAGAAGTTTGGCAACATTATAAAAAGTACTACTATGGTTAATATTATATGATTAAGAGGTTAGTGTGGTTAGCTTGGTGTCTGGGTGGGACATCATGCTACATGTCTGTGGCATGATGCCCCAGTGCTAGACATCACTATAAACTGCCACACTGCAGACATTGTTGCGATATGAATGAAAAATTGTTAAAGCTATGTTAAAAATTATAAACACCAACACCTGTATTGACAAGTAACACGGCAGGTCTACTATATTACTCACAATGTTTGTTTAATCTCATGAATGGCTAGAGTTTTGATGAAAGGCACTATTTTCCCATGGTGATGGAATACTTTAACTAGAGGCTGTGCAACTTCTTGTCTGTTGTCTACAATCTGTCCAAGGATGTAGGCTGCACTGGAGGAAATTGGCTGAAAAATACATTAAAACAAGATATTAAGACAAAATAAAACATAAACCAATTTAACGAGCATCTCCTCACAGGATACTGTGAAAAAAAGAACCCCTTACAATAATATTTTGTATCCTTTTAAATTGGCAATAATGTCATCTTGAAATATGGTAAATAAAATGTAACTGTCAATTGTACTTAAAAATTTAACACAGTGTATTTGACAGAAAATGATGTCAATGATATAACAGTGTCTCAGACACTGACAAACTGGTAACATTGCCTGCTCATCTCACTGTTAATTTTATCAGCTGTGTGAAAACTTGAAATATCTGACTGCGTGAGAACCTCAGAGTCTGGGACCCTGTCACAACATTTATCCTCAGGCAGCCAAATGGCATGTGAAAAATGATTCAGCTTCCTAATGCTTTACCTCATAGAGTGTATGGCTTTGTAGGCAGATAGTATACATGTATTAAAGTTATACAGTGCAGTACACTATAAATAGAACACCTGTTACCTATCTGACTCCATACACATCAGCCTGCCAGCTAATTGCTACAGCAGTGAAGTACATGTTACGTTCAGCATCAATTTTAAATATTTTACATTTTGGTACACATCTCTTATGTACAGAAATACTTAGAGTAAAATTTGATCATTATAATTGTACAATTTTTTCTCATGGAAGAATTGTTGATGTGCTTTAAAATTTTGAGAACTCATTCACTGCCAAGCCAATGAAACCATGTGACCAACCATAGCTACCATTTTCATCAAAATTTGCCAGTTCTTTGCCTGCATCTATATCACTAACATTGCTTTGTAAGGACATGTATGACTAAAATGGTGCAAAATGTGACATTTATTTTTCTTGAACTTTTTATGCTGTCATGTTTCTAAGATATATCCTAAATTTGTTGGCTTGCATCTAGCTCTAGTAAATATATTTATTATTATAAATAGATCTAAAATGTGCTTTCGAAGTAAAGGAGGACAATTTTAATTTTCTGCAAGGTCCTACTTTTCACATGGTTTTTATCATTAATGAAAATGGCAAAATTTATGTGTATTCAAGTTGCCTCCTGTTGTGAGATAAATGCAATACAAGTGGCATGAAATAAAATCATCTGATTACTTTGTATACCTTTACCTTGTAAAAAATAAAAAAAAAGATAAACCTAAATTCTATGTGCAGAAACCAGTTTAATTTCAGTCAGTGACCCAGACCTTTGATCTTTTGAACCAAAGGTCAATAGGTGTCTTTCTTACACAAAGTGCTACCGATTCACGATGTTTGGTATATACAGATGGTGGACAACTTGAGTTATTATTGAGAAACAAAACTGGGCATATGTAGCAGTATGATTTGCAAGACAGATATTACAATACATATAATACAGTAAATCCTGTCTTGAGAGACCACTGCTATGAGAATCCACTTGTCTTGAAAGACTAAGCTCTCCATGTACAAATTACTGATCATATAATATTACGACCTGTCATGAAAGACCATTGTGTTTTGACAGAAGGGGTGGTATTTTAAGACAGGTTCCATTGTACACTAGACAGACAATGTAACATAATTTGGTGGACCAACATCATAACATGCACAATATGCTGGGCAGATAAACATAATACACACAATATGCTGGGCAGATAAACATAACACACACAATATGCTGGGCAAATAAACATAACACACACAATATGCTGGGCTGATAAACATAACACACAATATGCTGGGCTGATAAACATAACATACACAATATGCTGGGCAGATAAACATAACACACACAATATGCTGGGCTGATAAACATAACACACACAATATGCTGGGCAGATAAACATAACACACAATATGCTGGGCAGATAAACATAACACACAATATGCTGGGCAGATAAACATAACACACAATATGCTGGGCAGATAAACATAACACACAATATGCTGGGCAGATAAACATAACATGCACAATATGCTGGGCAGATAAACATAAAAAATACAATATGCTGGGCAGATAAACATAACACACACAATATGCGGACAAAAATTAAAACATATAATACTCTGGACAAACATAATAAAATACATTACATGTTAGACAGACGTCATAACTTATATAATATGCTAGATAATATGCTGGACAGATATAATATGCTGGACAGATATAATATGCTAGACAGATATAATATGCTGGACAGATATAATATGCTAGACAGATATAATATGCTAGACAGACATTATGACATCTATAATACACTCTGCATTATGCTCAGTCTTTAAAAAAAATTATTTCCCATATAAATGCAAGTTTGAAATCTAGCTGACAACACAGACTTTTTTGACTTGTCAAATAAATACTGGTTCTTGTACAATGCAGGTCACTGATTTGTGACCAAAGCTAAGAAAAGATTCAGGTAGGGGATGCAATTATTTGCATTTCGTAAATCTGCTATTCCTAATAATTGGGTTGAACAATAATTATGTTTAATACCTTTTTCTGAATCATCAAATAACTTACCTGAATATCTGGGGACTCCACGAGAATATTACGGAGATCATCGTAGTACTAACTTACCTGAATATCTGGGGACTCCAGGAGAACATTACGGAGATCATCGTAGTACTAACTTACCTGAATATCTGGAGACTCCAGGAGAACATTACGGAGATCATCATAGTACTAACTTACCTGAATGTCTGGGGACTCCAGGAGAACATTACAGAGATCATCATAGTACTAACTTACCTGAATGTCTGGGGATTCCAGGAGAACATTACGGAGATCATCGTAGTACTAAGTTACCTGAATATCAGGGGACTCCAGGAGAACATTACGGAGATCATCGTAGTACTGCGATGCAAAGACCTGTTCTGCAGTGTATGAAATCTTCAATCTCATTGAACCTACATTTTCATGTGGCTGTCTCATGTCATTCTTTGCTCTCAAAAAATACCTAAAATAATTATAAAATATAATTATAGTTAATTTTATGGAACCATTCTAATGTATCCAGACATGTTTTTTTGATGGCAGTTAATGTACAAAGTTTTGAGAGTAATGATACCTCAGTTGCTACAAAATTAAACCGAATCAGTGAATGAAATAGAGAAATAATGATTATCATTTGCCCACTATTTTATTTATTTAAATGGATATAATAAGAATAATATAATATCTCCCTCAATAATCTAAATCATTTCAAGCATTTTCTTTTTTCTCTCAGTAGAGAATTTATAATAGCATTACATATTTAAAAGGGGGCCCCCGAGTGGCCGAGTTATCAAAAGCACTCTCCGTTACTGATCACTGCCATCTCACCTCTGTCTGCGTGGGCTCGAGTCTAAAATTTGGTTAATGTGGATATGTGAGAAAGTAGCTTCTTGTGGGTCGGTGGTTCATTTCACGGATTTCCCGGTTTCTACCTCCACCATTAATACTGGCCACCATGTATAGCATATTGTGTGCTGAAAAATATTGTTAAGCCCCACAACAACAACAACAACAACAACAACAACAAATTTTAAAGAATTTTTTTTAGCAACAGACCTTTTCACAATCACTGAAAGAGTTCTCTCCCATGTGAGAGTAAATTCAGGATGCAGCTAGGGGTATGAGAGAAATGGAAACTGTATGTATGTATGTATGTATGTATGTATGTATGTATGTATGTATGTATGTATGTATGTATGTATGTATGTATGTATGTATGTATGTATGTATGTATGTATGTATGTATGTATGTATGTATGTATGTATGTATGTATGTATGTATGTATGTATGTATGTATGTATGTATGTATGTATGTATGTATGTATGTATGTATGTATGTATGTATGTATGTATGTATGTATGTATGTATGTATGTATGTATGTATGTATGTATGTATGTATGTATGTATGTATGTATGTATGTATGTATGTATGTATGTATGTATGTATGTATGCATGCATGCATGCATGCATGCATGCATGCATGCATGCATGCATGCATGCATGCATGCATGCATGCATGCATGCATGCATGCATGCATGCATGCATGCATGCATGCATGTATGTATGTATGTATGTATGTATAGATATACAATTTTATTAAAAGTATTGGTACTAGTGAAACTAAAGGAGATGGTACAAGAGAATCAGATTAGTACTGTAGTAAAGAATCCATATATCAGAATGATATCTAGTATTTTTTTCAACAATTTCATCATTAGTTAATGACACTGCTTCAATATAAATACCAAATGAAGGCTTGGAAATAAGTGCCAAAAGTTCTGCAGAAAATATCAACATAATCAAAATATACATCGGAATTACCCAACAAACAGGACAAATTTTATCCATCTTACTTTGAGTTTACACATTTCAGTCAGTTTCTTATGTTTAATGCCATTTAATTTTTGCACATTGCATGTACTTCATCTGCTAATACATTGGCATGGTATGAAAGTTAGTCTCGTCATTCTTTTGTTGCCATAGTGATTCTACCAACTAGAGATCTACACACACTTAATTATGTTGTATGGGGATTCTCTGATGTTTTTTATGAGCATTAAAATGTTGATTGTTTCTGAATATGATCCTCCCCCTCTAAATACAAAAATTATTCTGTGCCGAGAACTCCCTTTCACTGCATTCTGTCTAAAGTGCAAATGAATAACTAGATTGAACAAGTGACTGTTCTTTATGGATTGCAATTTTCAACATCTCACAGGTATGTCCCCATAGATATTCTCTCTTGGATATCTCAGTTCCAAATAGAAACGTTTTCACTAACAGGAACTCTGCCAAAGATTCACTTCCTTAAATCAGTGCTTTTCTGCCTCTTATGCAGGATTTTTCTCTACCATAATACTGTATTAAGGTTTTAAGTCCAGCAGTCTGCTTGTTCAGACACGAGTATCTTGAATAAATATAACCGGCATCGCATCATGTCCATCTAACATGTACATCGGACTCACACTCAACATCAATTTTGGGCTCAAAATCACACACTGGTATTTCCAGTGACATTTTCCCAATGTCCAACAGATTGATATCCATGAAATTCATCGTCATCATAGCTATCACCAGCCAGTATTTGCCGACTGAAAATGTCATCTGACGACAAACCCTGTTGTGATTCAGCCATTTGGTTTCCTGTGTAGCCCTTATTTGAAATATGCAAATGTAAAACTATGATGAAAGTAAGGTTAAAACTCCAAAAAAATGCCTGTTCCAAGGCCTAATGAACCAATCAAATTTAGTTTAACAGCCATTCATGTCAAACAGACGTACCCAGCTATTTTAACATTTGCCTTCCTGAATCTGGATGTCACATCATGCTACACTGCTACTAGCAGCTCGAATTACGTCGCGAAATGCACTTTTAAAGTTAAAAGTTAAATGAAAATTGCATACCATGCAAAGCACGTTTTATATCTGCGACATTGACGTAATTTGTAGAATGAGTATTGCTACTTTAAAAGTACTCAAATTTGTACAAATTAGGTGCACTCACGTGTACTGGAATCATTTTCCAACCCAATGTTTTATTCACATTAGACTGCTAGGAGGGGGTTAGATGCAATTTAAAATATATATTTGGGTTTTTTTTTCTGACAACTCCCCCCCATCAATTTCCTATTTTGTTAACACAACCCACAACAGAAGTGATTTTCCTAATCAATATTCCACTGTCAGGATCTAAATAGTTTGAATCACAACCTCCTATAGAAGTTTTTTGAAATGCCATCCCAGGGTGGGGGTGGGCTATGTTTTACTGGAACAGCCCTAATAAAACTAGACCTTCTCCTTTTCCTTCTAAAATGATATATATTTCAAATAACATTAAGTATACAATTCCTTGCAGAGAAAAAAAATCATCTTTCATATTATTATCAACTTAAAATCCCTGTCTTTACAATTAAACAATCAGGCCACAGTTGTCTCATTTCACCTGTAAAATTTACCTTATAACAGAAACGGTTCATGCTGATGCTGCTCATGACAGACAAAAAGGTACCTATGACTCACCATGCTTACTCAGGTGAGATGAAAAAGTACCCACTTCACCATGCTTGCACAGGTGAGATGAAAAAGGTCACTTGTACCATAATGCTTACACATGGGAAATGAGAAAGGTATGTCTCAGCATGCCTATACAGGTGAGACAAAATGATACCCATCTCACCATGCTTGTAAAGGCAAGACAAATGGTAACTATATCTCACATTGCTTGCACATGATAGACATGAAAAGGTACTTATGTCACACATTGCTTATAAAAGTTAGACAAATGTTAAGTATGTCTTTCCATGTTTGAAGAAGTGGCATGAAAAAGGTAGCCATGTGTCACTGCTTATACAGAGGTGAGAATAAAAAACATACTTATGTCTCACAATGCTAGCACAGTTGAGACAAAAAGGGTACCTATGTCTCTCCATTTGTACATAACTGAGACAAAACTATGAAGAATGACTTCAAGGAGTGTGTTATATGCCTTTCTGATCTAAAACATAAAATTTCTGACAAGACCATTATCTATCTAAATACTGTGTTACATGTCATGAAATTGAAATAAATGCAACATCAAGTATTAAAAAAAGGAATTACCATGCATTTTGAATACCACTTGTGTTCAGATCTCGTAGAGAAATTTTAATTTCCCCCAAGAATACCCCAGGAAATATGCTGCCTAGCACCTCTCTGGCCATCCGCGACTCATCATGCCAGACTGAAATACTATGGAGAAAAACAAGGAGTCATGAGATAACAAAAGAAAAACATGAATACAGGGCAAAATAGTAGGGATCAAGGTTGTGACAAACTTTCCCCTTACCATAAATTACCTGAAAGTTAGTAATGATACTGAATTACATTGCCTGATTTGTCATAGTAACTATAAGTTATCTTCTTGAATTTTCAATGCAATTAATTTTCTTTGTTTATATAAATCTGATCTTCAATAAGTTCAAATATAACAAAAACTTTGTACATTAATACAAGTATCTAACTGCATACAGGAATAAATTTCACATTATACATAGACATGCAAGAAAAAAGGGAAATATCCAATTGTATTATATTGCAAACACAGTGCAACCTCTCTCAAGATGCCACTATCTAAACTGATAAATTCTGACCATGTTAAGAATGTGGTTGCCTGGGTGATGTTACATGTAAAGCTAAAATGAAGTGGAAAGAAATCAAAATCTGACACTGTATAAGAACCATTCATTTAAGGAAGCTTTCAGAACATGCTATGCTGACTTTGAGCATGCTAGAAAAAGACCTTGGATGAAAATAAAAGCCATTTTAAACTGCATGTATGCCTGCAGTTGCTATAATGTCACAGTGTAATCAGTTAGATGGAGTCTGCTGAAATTAGATGAATTCTTACATTTTTGTCCATCAGAAGATGCAGAAATAACATTAAAAATTAAAAACATGGGCATTTCATTAGTTTTTATTGAAACATCATAGAATGTTAATTTAAATTCTAGTTTGATTATAAGGATCTATTTTCTGCAAAAGTAGACAGATGTTTATTCCATTGATTTTCCGATTATGGAAATTTTTACTCTCTGAAACTCAGTCTGAACATTCAATGATAATTGTAAAACAAGAGACCCTTGAAGGAAATGATGCTCATTAGCCAAAAAGAAGTTTCAGGAATAAAAAGACTTCTCTCTTTAAATGTTGATCACTGATATCATTTCATTTCTTTTTGAGAACTCCAAAAGACCAAATTTGGTAACAAAAATACTTTCTTACATGTCTGAGTTTACATGTTTACCATACACCTGTTAAGGGCAAAATGAATTTTTTGTGTGTCATGGCCACCGACCTTGAATACGATACCATGATTAGATAATCATCTAACCTCATTTACCCGTGTGCTATTTTGGTTAAATCCATCATTAATATTTTAATGAGAAAGAAAGTGGTATCATCCATCAGATATGTATACAAACTATATAAGTGAAAAGACATTAAAACTCATTTGTGCTCACAAACCAATATAGCTAAAAACCTGAGCCAAGACATTTTACCTTAAAATCCATGTCAAAGTGCTGACTATGAACTTGTTTTTTGGAATGCAGCTAAATAATCTGATAAAATTTCACTTGTAAATGAAAAAGTCGTACATATGCTCCATGCAAGCAATGACTTTTTATTTGACTCCAAGATCCGTTAAGTCTGATTTTCAAACCTCCGTTAAGTCTAATTTTCGAACCACCTTGACAGATGTGATGGTATGTTCATTCAGAAACATAATGCACAAGAAGTGTTATTGTGAAAACCCCGTATCTGTGCCATTATTCATGTACCAGGAGTAGTGATAACATAATTTTCATATTGTCTATTACTGATCAGCACCGTGTTAATTTAGGTCCAACTAGACATCATAAGAAGTCTTATAATTAAAACCTCCATGTCAAAAGGGACATCACAAAGGACTGGCAATAGCAGGACAAGCCCACCCCCACCCCCAAGGGGAAGGCAGGGTAAGGACCATTTCATGGATCATGTTCTTAGAATTCTGTATTTTACTTAAATAAATATAAAGCTTTCCTTTGAAATACTAACATTTATTAATTAATTTCAGGACTACTAATATATTTAAAAAATAAACAGTCTGTTTTTCCCCAGGCATCATTACACCTAAAATTTGCGATTTTGCTGTATGCTGATATAAGAATCTATTCAGAAGCAGAAGCAATAACAAGACTTCCCACCTTAGAGGCATTATCTACTGTTGACGCAAGTAAAGCTTTTGCAACTGGAGCTGCATCTGCCGCTAGGACTGCGGTTGGACATTCATTTAGACCAGCTAATCGTAAAAGGTCTTTAAATGAAAACCCTGTGTCAATAAAACATCCAGTCAGAGATGTAACAATGACAATGGACACCACAGTAAATATATTTAATCAGATTATCATGCATTTCATTTAGGACCAAACAGACATAAAAAGGTCTTTAGCCACAACCTCATGTCAGATCAGCATCATTTATATTTAAATCAAACTATAGCGCTACAAGAGGCCATCTGGTGAAAACTCAACATTGATATAACTTTCCCTTCAAGAGGAATAACAAGAATTTCAAGCTGGTGGCCATATTGGAAGTCTGATTAGCATCATTTAGGACCAACTAAATGTCAAAGCAAGTCTTCTTTTTTTATATTTATTAGCTCAACTTTAAAGAGGATGCCAGTACCTTTCTCTTCTGCATCTGTTTACCTGTTGGACCACAATTCTACAAAATAAACTTACTAAGCAGACATTTTGCATGAACAAAATTGGAAGCTTAAAGCATTTTAGGAACTCCTGTGAAGTTAAAGAGATCCCTGGCCAGCTTTAAATGTTTGAGGTGCTCCTCTAAAGTTAGTCTGGTTCCCTGGCCAGCTCTACTGAATCTAATATGAAAATCTTCACCAAAATGTGAACTCAGATAAGCAAATAACTAGAAATCATGGCAACCATATTACTTTTAAGTATTATTATTGAAGTCCATAACTTAAGGGAAATTTAGGTATGGTGAAATCCTAAGGGATGCTAGTATATGTGATGCTGTTTTATTCCAAAATTTTTATATGAAGTGAATTAGGAATGAGGTCATTGTTGATTGATGAAAAGTGCTTGCACCAAAAAGCTGTCACTAACCCAATCAAGAACATTAACTATGGGTAGAATGGCACAGAAAGAATGGAAAGTATGTGATCTTATTTCAAATATAAAGTGAACCTTCTGAGGATTCTATCCATGCACATATAATCACAGGCAGACAATAACAGAAATCTGGCCAATGAACTGTCTAAACATTACAACATAAAAAGAAACCAAAAATAGTTACATATTGTCACATAAGCCTCCAAATTAAACCCTACCATATTTCATACCATAAATTTACATCATAAAAAATTGGTATACCATAGCTCTCCAGAAAATATGTCCTCTACGTAATAGTTGTTCCGGTCATGGTTCTGTCCTTTGTTATCCAACTGGAATAAAAGTACATGTATAAAAATCAACACTAGCTTATTGTATAATTTATCCTTTTCCTCTCAGAAGAAACTTTTTGGCAAGCAACAATTATGCACCATATGGCTAACATTTTATTGTTTTTGCTATTGACCTACTCAGTATTTTAAAACACAAGGACACAAAGAAAGTTTTACTGTGGTCTGGCATCAGAGTTTCTTTCTTCCCAACCTGGGTAGGATTTTTATTCAACATATCTTTATCATTTATGTCTTTTCGATGCTATGTGCCAATTGTTCCAGTAGATGTACACCAAGTGCAAAAGTGATGCTAACAAGTACAGGAAGTGGAGGCCCACTATATGATACTATGACGAGATGACACACCAACAATGCAAAGTCTAGTTTTCACTGAAATACACAACTAAAGGGACCTGGAATGATATTTTGTGATCGTGTTTTAGGGCAAGCTCTTATCCATGCCACGGGGCCTCACTGTTGAAAATCTTCTTTTGCTTTTGAGTGGATGAACTTATCATCATGATGTGTTCTATTTAAATTGGTTTTGATTGGATATCCACCAATCTCTAATATATCAGGGGCCCCGAGTGGCCGAGTGGTCTAAAGCGCTCTCCGTTACGGATCACTGCCATCTCACCTCTGTCTGTGTGGGTTCAAGTCTATGATTTGGTGAATGTGGATATGTGAGAAATCTTGCCAGTAGCTTCCCATGAGTTGGTGGTTCTTTCTGGTAATTTCCCAGTTTCTTCTTCCACCATTAATACTGGCTGCCATGTATAGCCTATCGTGTGCTGAAAAATGGTGTTAGGCCGCACAACAACAACAATTTATCCATGCCTCCGACAAAAGTCTTTACCATGACTTTCAAAACAGGAACTGGTACAATTCTATAAACGAGTGGCCTGCCTTTACTGTTCACTCACATCTCACTTATGTTTGTATGAGTTTTAGTCTCATCTCAACCAGTATGGGTACATGAGAAAGCCTGCCAGTAACTTCTGATGAATTGGTGGATCTATCCAGAGTCTTCCTCCACCAAATATGCTGACCACCACATAAAGCCTCTCGTGTGCTGTAAAACTACATTTTTTGCCCCTAAAAATTTTATAACAAAAAATGAATGAATTTTCTTTCATACATCTTTTTTATGATGTCTCATTCTTCCTGATCATTTTTTAGCAGTACACTTTGTGTTCAATTTACAGTATTTTATCTGATACACTTGAGTGAGTACCAATACATCTTTTCTCATTGATATAATTGATCCTACAATGGGATATAATCCATACTAATGACTTGAATATTAAATGACAGATTAAACATGACAGCAAAGAATGGCAATAATATAAGTAAAAATTCAATACAAAGATGGATTACTCACAGATCATCAATACAGTTAAACCTGTCTTAAAAGATCACTGCTATGAGAGACCACCTGTCTTGGGAGACCAGGTTCTTCATGTACAGATTTATTGATTACATAGTGTTATGACCTGTTATGATAGAACACCTGTCATGAGAGACCAGAGTGTTTTGGCAAAAGGGTTGGTCTTTCAAAACAGGTTCCAATGTATCTATTTTTAGTTTTGCAATACTAGTAATTTTTCTAAAAGTGAGTTCCATTTAATCCAATCATAGAATAAATAAGCTCAATGCTGAAGTAAATGTGAAACATGTATGTCAGTGAAATTCAAACCACATAAAACAAAGATTAGAAATGCCAAAATGAAAATGTGGATCAAATTTTACATTATTGCATGCTAAAATATTTTGGTATCATTTGAAACTGTGGAGTCTGACAAAGCACACTGAAATAAAAGCTGAGGAAAAAGCACATTAGCATCAGTGACTGCAATTTCCCAATTGATCTGGAATAGCATACAGTGATATCATTAATATTCATGAAAATGGAAATTACTAGTGAATAAGACAAAAGCCAAGGTGTTGATCTGGTTTTGTCTTATTTTCGACAGTGACGTATATAGATCAAGGATGGAAAATTTACGAAATTAGCAAATTTGGCTTGTATTCCATATTGACTTAATGGCTAGAAAATATGGTAAATTGCACAGAACGTGAATGGAGACAAATGTCAGTTTTTTTCAATTTAACTGAAATATCCTTAGAGATAATAAATATACACTTTATTTTACTTACATCAAAGAAGAATGTCTCATCAAAAAGAGGAGATATAGTTTTCTTTTTTACATTTGTTCGTCTAACCTCCTCTCTGTGCCTGCCTTGGCCGTAGCTTAGTGTGACAACTGCATAGGGGTTACAAGCACCATTTATCACCATTAGGTCGTTGCATTCAATAACCCTAAAGACAAAACCACTGCTACTGTTAAAGGATAATTTTCTAATGAGATTTTGAGAAACTGTACTGGGATGAGAAAAAAAAGGAGGGCTGGCAAGCCCATTCTCAAATATGAGAATTGGCTGAAATAAGAAAATCAGATTGTACTGAGATAAGCATGTGAGACTGCATTAAAACAAGCACACAAGAAATAAATACATGATTTACTATGGAAACTTCTACATATAATCTACTGCTTTTATCTGAAGATTTGTTCCTTCACAAGTTAAGTGACAGATCCCATTTTATAACTTAATAATTAGCAAAAGTCATGAAAGAAATTAGTGTGGGAAAACATATTAAATTAACTCTGGTGATTCACCAATACAAATTCCCATGTATTATATATGAATTTCAGATGGTGGAACAAAATTTACAATGTTAGGAACATGATCATGAAATAACTCTATAACTGAAACAAAAAATGCTTATTCAGTTTCAAACCCACCACTTCCTTGTGTTTCTATGACACTAACCATGTCACCCTTGGAGATGCTAACCATGAGTGATATATAAAAAATAATATCCATTAAGTTACAATGTGTCCATTTTTTATGCAAGCATATGCACTATATATCCTTGCATATAAGTTGATTCCAAGAGGAACAACACAGACCTGATCTACAACTGCATAATATGCTGGCAGATCTGAGAGTATGTTAGTTAGGTAGATAACTCTAGACCTTGATTTTCTATTATATGCTGGCAGATCACTCTAGACCTTGATTTTCTATTATATGCTGGCAGATCACTCTAGATATTGATTTTCTATTATATGCTGGCAGATCACTCTAGACCTTGATTTTCTATTATATGCTGGCAGATTTGAGACTATGTTGTTTGTTAGGTAGATCACTCTAGACCTTGATTTTCTATTATATGCTGGCAGATCAGTCTATGTTGTTTGTTAGGTAGATCACTCTAGACCTTGATTTTCTATTATATGCTGGCAGATCACTCTAGACCTTGATTTTCTATTATATGCTGGCAGATCAGAGTCTATTTTGTTTGTTAGGTCGATCACTCTAGACCTTGATTTTCTATTATATGCTGGCAGATTAGTCTATGTTGTTTGTTAGGTAGATCACTTTAGACCTTGATTTTCTATTATATGCTAGCAGATCACTCTAGACCTTGATTTTCTATAATATGCTGGCAGATCTGAGACTATGTTGTTTGTTAGGTAGATCACTCTAGACCTTAATTTTGTATTATATGCTGGCAGATCACTCTAGACCTTGATTTTCTATAATATGCTGGCAGATCTGAGACTATGTTGTTTGTTAGGTAGATCAATCTAGACCTTGATTTTCTATTATATGCTGGCAGATTTGAGACTATGTTGTTTGTTATATGCTGGCAGATCAGAGTCTATTTTGCTTGTTAGGTAGATCACTCTAGACCTTAATTTTGTATTATATGCTGGCAGATCAGAGTCTATGTTGTTTGTTAGGTAGATCACTCTAGACCTTGATTTGCTATTATATGCTGGCAGATCTGTGACTATGTCATTTGTTAGGTAGATCACTCTAGACCTTGATTTTCTATTATATGCTGGCAGATCACTCTAGACCTTGATTTTCTATTATATGCTGGCATATCTGAGACTATGTTGTTTGTTAGGTAGTTCACTCTAGACCTTAATTTTCTATTATATGCTGGCAGATTTGAGACTATGTTGTTTGTTAGGTAGATCACTCTAGCTCTTGATTTTGTATTATATGCTGGCAGATCAGAGTCTATGTTGTTTGTTAGGTAGATCACTCTACACCTTGATTTTCTATTATATGCTGGCAGATCACTCTAGACCTTGATTTTGTATTATATGCTGGCAGATTCGAGACTATGTTGTTTGTTAATTAGATCACTCTAGACCTTGATTTTCTATTATATGCTGGCAGATCACTCTAGACCTTGATTTTCTATTATATGCTGACAGATCAGTCTATGTTGTTTGTTAGGTAGATCACTCTAGACCTTAATTTTCTATTATATGCTAGCAGATCAGAGTCTATGTTGTTTGTTAGGTAGATCACTCTAGACCTTGATGTTCTATTATATGCTGGCAGATTTGAGACTTGTTTGTTAATTAGATCACTCTAGACCTTGATTTTCTATTATATGCTGGCAGATCAGTCTAGACCTTGATTTTCTATTATATGCTGGCAGATCACTCTAGACCTTGATTTTCTATTATATGCTGGCAGATCACTCTAGACCTTGATTTTCTATTATATGCTGGCAGATCACTCTAGACCTTGATTTTCTATTATATGCTGGCAGATCACTCTAGATATTGATTTTCTATTATATGCTGGCAGATCACTCTAGACCTTGATTTTCTATTATATGCTGGCAGATCACTCTAGACCTTGATTTTCTATTATATGCTGGCAGATCAGAGTCTATTTTGTTTGTTAGGTAGATCACTCTAGACCTTGATTTTCTATTATATGCTGGCAGATTTGAGACTATGTTGTTTGTTAGATAGATCACTCTAGACCTTGATTTTCTATTATATGCTGGCAGATCACTCTAGACCTTGATTTTCTATTATATGCTGGCAGATCAGAGTCTATTTTGTTTGTTAGGTAGATCACTCTAGACCTTAATTTTGTATTATATGCTGGCAGATCAGAGTCTATGTTGTTTGTTAGGTAGATCACTCTAGACCTTGATTTGCTATTATATGCTGGCAGATCTGTGACTATGTCATTTGTTAAGTAGATCACTCTAGACCTTGATTTTCTATTATATGCTGGCAGATCACTCTAGACCTTGATTTTCTATTATATGCTGGCATATCTGAGACTATGTTGTTTGTTAGGTAGATCACTCTAGACCTTGATTTTCTATTATATGCTGGCAGATTTGAGACTATGTTGTTAGTTAGGTAGATCACTCTAGCTCTTGATTTTGTATTATATGCTGGCAGATCAGAGTCTATGTTGTTTGTTAGGTAGATCACTCTACACCCTGATTTTCTATTATATGCTGGCAGATCACTCTAGACCTTGATTTTGTATTATATGCTGGCAGATTCGAGACTATGTTGTTTGTTAATTAGATCACTCTAGACCTTGATTTTCTATTATATGCTGGCAGATCACTCTAGACCTTGATTTTCTATTATATGCTGACAGATCAGTCTATGTTGTTTGTTAGGTAGATCACTTTAGACCTTGATTTTCTATTATATGCTAGCAGATCAGAGTCTATGTTGTTTGTTAGGTAGATCACTCTAGACCTTGATGTTCTATTATATGCTGGCAGATTTGAGACTTGTTTGTTAATTAGATCACTCTAGACCTTGATTTTCTATTATATGCTGGCAGATCACTCTAGACCTTGATTTTCTATTATATGCTGGCAGATCACTCTAGATCTTGATTTTCTATTATATGCTGGCAGATCACTCTAGACCTTGATTTTCTATTATATGCTGGCAGATTTGAGACTATGTGGTTTGTTATGTAGATCACTCTAGACCTTGATTTTCTATTATATGCTGGCAGATCACTCTAGACCTTGATTTTCTATTATATGCTGGCAGATCACTCTAGACCTTGATTTTCTATTATATGCTGGTAGATCACTCTAGACCTTGATTTTCTATTATATGCTGGCAGATCACTCTAGACCTTGATTTATGATTATATGCTGGCAGATTTGAGACTATGTGGTTTGTTAGGTAGATCACTCTAGACCTTGATTTTCTGTTATATGCTGGCAGATCACTCTAGACCTTGATTTTCTATTATATGTTGGCAGATCACTCTAGACCTTGATTTTCTATTATATGCTGGTAGATCACTCTAGACCTTGATTTTCTATTATATGCTGGCAGATCACTCTAGACCTTGATTTTCTATTATATGCTGGCAGATCACTCTAGATATTGATTTTCTATTATATGCTGGCAGATCACTCTAGACCTTGATTTTCTATTATATGCTGGCAGATTTGAGACTATGTTGTTTGTTAGGTAGATCACTCTAGACCTTGATTTTCTATTATATGCTGGCAGATTTGAGACTATGTGGTTTGTTATGTAGATCACTCTAGACCTTGATTTTCTATTATATGCTGGCAGATCACTCTAGACCTTGATTTTCTATTATATGCTGGCAGATCACTCTAGACCTTGATTTTCTATTATATGCTGGTAGATCACTCTAGACCTTGATTTTCTATTATAAGCTGGTAGATCACTCTAGACCTTGATTTACGATTATATGCTGGCAGATTTGAGACTATGTGGTTTGTTAGGTAGATCACTCTAGACCTTGATTTTCTGTTATATGCTGGCAGATCACTCTAGACCTTGATTTTCTATTATATGCTGGCAGATCACTCTAGACCTTGATTTTCTATTATATGCTGGTAGATCACTCTAGACCTTGATTTTCTATTATATGCTGGCAGATCACTCTAGACCTTGATTTTCTATTATATGCAGGCAGATTTGAGACTATATTGTTTAGCTCTATAGATCACTTCTAGCAAACAGCCTATATCCTGATCTGCTTGCACAGTATGAGACAGCAAATCTGGGTCCATGCAGCTGGATTCCACTTATAAACAAGTATAGATGGTGTTACATGTACAATTTCTTATACAATATCTGATAAAGGCCAGAGTATTATAAATTAGTCCAAAAACTTTTGATCCTGCTCTCTAGCCCATTAGAGTGACACAACACTGAGACATAACACTGACAAAATAATGAGACATGAGTTACACGAGACATAAGATTAAAAAAAAACAATAAAACATAAGACTGACATAACAATGAGATGTAAGAGTGACATCATAATGAGATACAAAACTGGCACAACACTGAAACATAAGACTGACACAACAATGAGACAAACAACTGGCACAACAATGAGAAATAAGAGTGACACAGCAATGAGATATAAGACTGTCACTACAGTGAGACATAAGACTGTCACAACAATTGAGAATCTTCTTGCATCTTGTTGATGTGAGCAAAGTATGTTACAAAAATTTGGTGGATGGGATTATTAAGTTCAGTTTTGAAAAAGTTCCATGGATAGACTGATGAATGGACAGAAAGATAGAGGGTCACACTAATGATAACAATGTATTTGAAACACTTTCCAAACATCCCCCAATGTTTACTAAGTTAGTGTTCACAACAAATTATGACTTAAGCACCATCAAATTTATTCATACTAGTTTTCCTAATAAAAGCTTACATAATGAGTTTTACCAAATTTATTTTTTAAAAAAAAAAAAACCCTGCACAGTGTAATATACTCAATAAACCGGAGGCAATGAATCTTCATTAATATACATGGATATTCAATGATTTTATCCAAGATCATGATTGCCCATGTTTATATAGAAAGCGGCATTAAAATTTGATCTGAAATATGAAATTTGAAGAAAACGAAACAATCTCAGTCACAATGACGGGTATTGCATCTCCTAAATCTGAGACATTTCTTTGAGTATTAAGTGTCAAGGACTAAAAATGTTATCATTATTTCCGTTACCTGACAGCCATTCTATGTGAGGCATATGTAACATCAGGACTGCTGCTGAGGTATTCATCAAACCGAAATTCTAAATGCACTTTACCCTGGATGAAGACAAGCAAATTACCAATATTGAGTGGAGATTAAGGAGCATTGAAGATAAACAGTACATTGTTAAAATATGCATATCTGATGGTGATAACTATATTCTTCATGGTCACTTGAAACAACTGTATCAAAATACTCTTTTCACAACATACATGAAGACATCAATTACCCTTAAGGCACCTCAGTGGTAAGATAAACTAAATTTCCCATAAATTGCTTAAATGGTAAGATAAACTACACTGAAACTTTATGCTTAGCTTCACACCATAGAGAATCAGGATCCGATATCTAATCAAGTAAAAAGGCATCCATTTTACCTGATATACTAGCTGTGATCTGGAATGGTGCCAAGAAAATGTCCTAAATGCTGAAAAGATGTAGTAGAAACTGAATTACCCCACCCCCACCCCATTACAAGCTCTGAAATACACAGTATTATTTAGCAAATGTGTTTCATGTTGAATGGTTCTGTTAACTGATGAAAAACAGTAAAACATTTTGTTACCAACAATTTTGAAAAGGATGAATTAACAATGATATTTTACCAGCAGGTAAACAATTTTGAAAAGAATGAATTAACAATGATATTTTACCAGCAGGTAAACAATTTTTTAAAAGGATGAATTCCCAATGATACTTTACCAGCAGGTAAACAATTTTTGAAAAGGATGAATTCCCAATGATACTTTACCAGCAGGTAAACAATTTTTGAAAAGGATGAATTCCCAATGATACTTTACCAGCAGGTAAACAATTTTTGAAAAGGATGAATTCCCAATGATACTTTACCAGCAGGTAAACAATTTTTGAAAAGGATGAATTCCCAATGATACTTTACCAGCAGGTAAACAATTTTGCTATATGATTTACAAATAAGAATATACCTTTGCTACCTGCTACAAGTTTAATTATAACCCCATATGATTACCTGAACTTCTGACTGGACATCTACAGGAAGCAAAGAGAACCAATGTTCCTTGCCATGATATTTGTGTAGCTCCCTCTTCCTCAGCGAGACTTTTCCAAGGGCCTTAAATCAAGATATCAATATTGCACGATTATAAATCTTGCAAACTGTGGGTAACCACCAGCATAATGATTGCCATGAATAATTTACATATCCAAAATGACTTTGTTCCATTTTAATGTTGTTAATTGTAGCGATACAAGTGACTGGTTTTACGAGTCATGGGGTCTAATACTATGGTTATGCCATATAATTGAACCCCATTAAAAAACTGTTCATATGAGTGACTTGTGCTATAGTTGAAGGACCATCATAAATCTTTACAGCACTGTTAAGGTGGCTAAACAAATGATGTTTACCGAGTGATTTCTTTTAAAGAATGTTATAAATGTGTACAAAAATACAATGGGATGTATAATTATGTCAAGCTATTTTTTAAAATTTGTTCTCATTAGCCACAAATATGTGATTTACATTTGTAACATAGTGTTAACAATTGTAGTCACATTGCTAATATGACAGTTTACTGTGATGTCTAACACTTGGGCATCATACCAGAGACATGTGGCATCATGTCCCACCCAGTTACATTATGCTAACACCAGACTGACAAGTTATATCACTAACTTCTGAGCAATGACATGCCCAGGCTTCTAACCTGTGACCTCCACATCTGAGAAAGAAGCTCTAACCCTTAGGCCACCAGAGCAGTCCATTAGCCATGATTAAGTGAAATGTAAGAAAAGTCAAGATGAAAAAACAATTTTTTTGAAACAATTTTAAATGTGATCCTTGCCAATTCCACATCAAAAGAGGGGCATCGGAAAACCAATAGCTCTATTGTGATAGACACTATCATACAGGGAGATGTTAATGACACATACAAAGGCATTCAAAGGCATGCTCTAACCTTTGGCCATGGAGCAGTCAAAAACAAAAAAAGAGTCAAAGCACAAATATCTGACACCAGACTTAGTAAAAACATGAACATATGACACAGACTGTATATCTTAAGTCTTATTGTGTTATAAAGATGAAGTACTAAATATATTTTATAGTTTTGCTTAAGGGTTAAAAGTCTAGGGTTATTATAATCCATAATCCATAATTCATTATAATCGATAGACTACCATTAATATGGCACAGAGAAAGCTTTTAAAATCAAAGCTTAAAGTTGCAGCTAAAGATGTCTTGAGGTTGTTCCAGCAAAACATATACCCCCCCGAACGGCACTTCAAAAAGCTTTTGTATGAGATTGTGTTTCAAACTATTATGATTCTGACAGTGGAAGGATGAATCAGAAAATCACTTCTGTTTTAGGTTGTGTTAACAAAATCAGAAATCGCTGGTGGCATCAGAAAAAAAAACCATATATTTAAAATTGCATCTAACCACCTCCTAGCAGACTAACGTAAATAAAACATTGGGTCAAAAAGTTATTCTAGTACACCCAAGTGCACCTAATTTAATTTACAAATTCGCATACTTTTAAAGCAGTGATAAGCGTTCCGCAAATTACGTCAGTCGCAAATATAAAACGTGCTTTGTGCAGTATGCAATTTTTATTCAACTTTAAACTTTAAAATTGCATTTTTTAATTTGTGCTGCCAGTAGCTGTATCACAGCGCTTGATGTCACATTCAAATTCAGGATGTTAAAATAGCTGGATACTTCGGCTCGACATAAATGGCTGTTATACTAAATCTGATTGGTTCATTGGGCCCTAAAACAATCATTTTATGGGAGTTTTAAACTTACTTTCATCATGGAAGTTTTACAAATACTTGTTTCAAATAAGGGCCAAACAGGAAACCAAAATGGCTGAATCACAACAGGGTTTGGCATTAGACGACATTTTCAGGCGGCAAATACTGGCTGGTGATAGCTATGATGACGATGAATTTCGTGGATATCGATCTGTTGGACATTGGGAATATGTCACTGGAAATACCAGTGTGTGATTTTGAGCCCAAAATTGATGCTGAGTGAGAGTCCGATGTACATGTTAGATGGACATGATGCGATGCCGGTTATATTTATTCAAGATACTCGTGTCTGAACAAGCAGACTATGGGAATGTTGGACTTAAAACCATAATACAGCATTACGGAAGAGAAAAAAAGTTGGCACAGCACTGATTCAAGGAAATTAATTTTTGACAGAGTTCATGTTAGTAAAAATGTTTCCTTTTGGAACAGAGATATTCAAGAGAGAATATCCATGGGGGACATACCTGTGAGATGTTGAAAATTGCGCAACAATAAAGAACAGGAACTTGTTCAAGCTAGTTATGCATATACACTTCAGACAGAATGCAATAAAAGGGAGTTCTTGGCACAGAATAATTTTTGTATTTAGAGGGGGATGATCATATTCAGAAACAATCAACATTTTAATGCTCATAGAGAACATCAGAGAACCCCCATACAGCATAATTAAGTGTGTGTAGATCTCTAGTTGGTAGAATCACTATGGCAACAAAAGAATGACGAGACTAACTTTCATACCATGCCAATGTATTAGCAGATAAAATACATGCTTGCAATGTTGTTGTTGTTGTTGTTGGGCTTAACGCCATTTTTCAGCACATGGTAGGCTATTCATGGCGGCCAGTATTAATGGTTGAGGAAGAAACCGGGAAATCACCGGAAAGAACCACCGACCCACGAGAAGCTACTGGCAAGCTTTCTCACATATCCACATTCGCCGAATCCTAGACTCGAACACACGCAGACAGAGGTGAGATGGCAGTGATCCGTAACGGACAGCGCTTTAGACCACTCGGCCACTCGGGGCCCCTGCTTACAATGTGCAAAAATTAAATGGCAATAAACATAACAAACTGACTGAAATGTGTAAACTCAAAGTAAGATGGATAAAATTTGTCCTGTTTGTTGGGTAATTCCGATGTATATTTTGATTATGTTGATATTTTCTGCAGAACTTTTGGCACTTAGTTCCAAGCCTTCATTTGGTATTTATATTGAAGCAGTGTCATTAACTAATGATGAAATTGTTGAAAAAATACTAGATGTCATTCTGATATATAGATTCTTTACTTCAGTACTAATCTGATTCTTTTGTACCATCTCCTTTAGTTTTACTGGAACCAATACTTTTAATAAAATTATAACTTCTATTTTCATACCATCTAAATATGTGTGATCTTGTATTAAAGGTGTGATAAAGGCAAAATGTGCTTAGTTTTGTTATAAAATCTAAAACTATTAATTAGCAAGGGACTAAAGTAAAAAGTGGGTCAAGTTCATGTGTGCAACATTTATTGCCATATTACACTGTCGTTAGGAACAATAGAATAGTGTGTGTGATTTAGATTTTTATTGCAGCTTTAGCAATTTTCCAGTCATATTGCTATGATGTCCGCAGTGTGACAATTTATAGCTATGTCTTGCACTGGGACATCATGCCACAGACATGTGGCACCATGTCCCACCCAGTCACACCAGGCTGACCAGTCCTAACACTAACCTCTTAACGCTGAGCGCCAAGCGAGGCAGCCATTAGTACATTTTTTTAAGTCTTTGGTATAACTCGGCATTTGGTATAACTTTGGTATAACATAAAAATGTTTAACTTGCTGTATTTCTTTTTTTTAAAACTTAATAACAAGGCATAAAAATAAGATGAATAAGATGTCGGCAATTGAAATGTATGTTCTTACTAGAAATTATATAGTTTAAAAGTAGGGAGGAATAATGCAACATCACTTTCACAGGCATTAATGATTTTTTTTCTGACAAATCATGTATTATAAGTTTACCAAAACACTTATTGAAAAAAATAATAAAAAAAATCATAGCATCTTACCACACATTTAAAGCTATACAAGATTTAACTATTATTCTCTTCAAAAGCAGCATGCCAGAGAACAAAGAAAAATAGCAAAACAGTGATCATTTTAGTAAACACACAGTTTAGTAAGGATACAAATTCATGATTTCTGTATTAGAAGAGAAATCCTTAATATAAAATCTATTTTTATAGACATTAAATTAGTAGTTATTAAGGAACTGATCAATGACATCAATAAATAATAAGCCACCAAGAAAATTTATGATTTTTAGTATCAGAGACATACATGGCTCTCAGACAAACAAACAAAAGGACCAAAGATTGATTGTAATGAATGAATGCAAATAAAAACATGCAGCAGATTATATGATCTATAAGAATTCAGTAGATTACCTCCAGCCAATCACTTCTGTCCCCAACTCAATATTATATTTGCTTCTACCACCTAATAACCTCCAGTCTGATATTATTTTTAAAAAATATGCTTCTGTAAGAAGCAGTGTTTTTCGATTAAAACATATCTGACAGTGAATCATAATTTTTTTAAAACTGCTTTTGTTGTGGGTTGGTTAAATTTGAGAGTGTCTTTCCCCGGGAGAGTATATGTTTTACTGGAACAGCACTTGGGAGTACCTGCAAAACTGTAGACAAGAATACAAACCTTATCATTCTTGTCATAGATGTAAAAGGAAAGATACCGGAATTTGCGGGGTATTTCCCCATGAAACTCTTCTCCAAAGAAGGGACTGAAATACAAACATGTAGATATTTAAACAAAGATAAACATATACCTGATTCTAATTTCCTGTCAATCATGAATGAAAAAAGCAATATATGTGTTTCACACCATTTCACAACCAAGCACCATTTCAAAATGGCAACTGGTCATTTCATAGCAAAAAAGCATATATGGTTCTGATACAATACTATATATTGGACTGAAAAAGCACCAGGCTGTTTCATAACCATCCATTTGTCTCTAAATTCTTCAATTCTGAAATTACCCAGACCTGTTTCCATCTAATGAACAGTCTTTACTGCTGTTTGTCTTTTAAAAACCAATAGTTAAAAAAATATTACTTTTCCATAATGTCTGAAGAAAGAATGATATTCTATTTATTGTTAAATATTTATAAGTCAGTATGTGGTGGGATGGAAACTTCATGCTGCTTTTTTAAAACTTGTCAATGTCTAAAGGCACATATGTAAAAAAAATTGCTGGAGACAGATAGACACAGATAGGTATGTTCATTTTTCTATCCAATGATCTATATGTATCTGTGTTATTTTCTCGAACTAATAAATCACTAAAAATATAACACTTTCAAAAAATTATGATTAGTGATGCAGCCACCATCTCAGAAATAGGTAAATGAACCTTAATTTACTGGTTATAAAATGATCTGGTGCTGTTCAGGACCACATAAGTTAATGAAATGGCCCAGTACCACTTCAGGACCACATAAGATAATGAAATGGCCTAGTACCACTTCAGGACCATATAAGGTAATGAAATGGCCTAGTACCACTTCAAGACCATATAAGGTAATGAAATGGCCCAGTACCACTTCAGGACCACATAAGTTAATGAAATGACCCAGTACCATTTCAGGACCACACAAGTTAATGAAATAGATCAGTACTACTTCAGGACCACATAAGTTAATCAAATGGCCCAGCATCACTTCAGGAGCAAGCAAAATAAGAGGGTAATTGCTCAGTTGCAAAATGGTCTGACACCATTTCAGGACCAGGTAAGGTCACAAACCAGGTAAGATAAAAACTGGTACTGGGGAATTCCACAACCAGTTAGAGGATATCAAACAGCCCATTTCAGCACCAGATGAGGTTCATGACAGCCTGAAATTACACTAGTCACCAAGAAGACCCCAGCTCTGATTATTAAATTTGAATAAGAAATGTCCTTTTCATACATGTGTCAAGTATACCATGCTTAAATATAAGAAGTGGTTTTATACTTCAGAAAAAGTTTGAAACTTTGCATAAAAGGAAAAGAGAAATTTCTTACCTGAACTCCTGCCAGACTGTAAGGTTCTGGAACTTAGATATGCAAATAAAATCATTTCACCTTACCCTGTAAATGTTTAAATGTTGGTGCAATACATGTTCTTGGATGTTTCGGTTTTGAGGGAAAAAGGGTCCAGTTTACTTTTTTATTTACTTTAGTGCTTCTGTGTGTTATCTATGAATAGTTACAGTAATGTTTTATTAGGAACAAGGAAATCAGGATGAAGAATATGTTTTGAAGTCGCTTGTGCAATTATTCCTATGTACATAATTAGTGGTTTTGTTTCAAAGAATGCTAGAAATCTTTTTAGACTGCATTTTACACAAACCTTGTACAAAAAAATTAATTAGTTTATTAAGCATTTTTACCAACTTGCAATTACATGACTCTAATCTTGTTACTGATTTCAATTAAAATTAATAACAATGTATAGATTCTGTTGTGCCTTTCAAATCATATGGCCAATTGGCCTGTATCTCAATCCAAACACACATACTACAAGTATGAATATAATGGGTATGAGTATAATAATTTTTATACATGTACAAAATGTGTTGATAATAAACATGATATTTTTTTAAACTTGAAAATAAATAAGGCATTGTTTGAAACCATTAAAAGCATACTGAGAAATGGAGCACATAAATAAGAAAATAAGATAATGCATATATATATATATATATATATATATATATATATATATATATATATATATATATATATATATATATATAAGAGGGCCCCAAGTGGCCGAGTGGTCTCAAGCGCTCTCCATTACGGATCACTGCCATCTCACCGCTGTCTGTGTGGGTTCTAGCCTAAGATTCGGAGAATGTGGATATGTGAGAAAGCTTACAATTTAAGTCTAGCTTGACCACTGTGTGTGTGTGTGTGTGTGTGTGTGTGTGTGTATGTGTGTGTGTGTATATATATAAATGAGAACTTGTTTAGAAACACAAATTCCATGCATGCTGTCCATCTCTACAAGTAAATGAGTCAGTCTGTAATCTGAAATGATTTCTCTTGCTGAAGTTTCTTGAGACTTGCAGCAGTCACTCTGCCATAATTCAAGTGTACATTTACATATACAAATTAAACAAATGTCTTATCAAGAAGCTGAATCACTGTGCAAAATACTTTGTTTTTATTTACTTTGGAAAACTTTACTATCAATATACTTCATAAAAATAACTCACATTTGCCTTAGACTGCCACCTGTGGCATGCATGTTGATTAATCATGTTTAAATGGAATCATTTCATGTTCCAATGGTCATGTAAATGTTTACAATGTATTTTAAACATGACAGATGCACCTGCTAGAGCTAAGCCTTCTTTTTCAAATGACCCTAACCTTGACCAATAGGTAAGAGTTAGGGCAGTGATGAATGGATTGCGACTTGTGAAATTACAATGAATGGATTGTGACTTGTGACATTATGATGAATGGATTGTGACTTGTAACATTACAATGGATTGTGACTTGCAACATTATGATGAATGGATTGTGAATTGTAACATTATGATGAATGGATTGTGACTTGTGACATTATGATGAATAGATTGCAACTTGTGACATTATGATGAATGGATTGTGACTTGTGACATTATGATGAATGGATTGTGACTTGTAACATTACAATGAATGGATTGTGACTTGCAACATTATGATGAATGGATTGCGACTTGTAACATTATGATGAATGGATTGTGACTTGTAACATTACAATGAATGGATTGTGACTTGCAACATTATGATGAATGGATTGCGACTTGTAACATTACAATGAATGGATTGTGACTTGCAAAATTATGATGAATGGATTGTGACTTGTAACATTACAATGAATGGATTGTGACTTGCAAAATTATGATGAATGGATTGTGACTTGTAACATTATGATGAATGGATTGTGACTTGTAACATTACAATGAATGGATTGTGACTTGTAACATTATAATGAATGGATTGTGACTTGTAACATTACAATGAATGGATTGTGACTTGCAACATTATGATGAATGGATTGTGACTTGTAACATTACAATGAATGGATTGTGACTTGTAACATTATGATGAATGGATTGTGACTTGTGACATTATGATGAATGGATTGTGACTTTTAACATTACAATGAATGGATTGTGACTTGCAACATTATGATGAATGGATTGTGACTTGTAACATTACAATGAATGGATTGTGACTTGTAACATTACAATGAATGGATTGTGACTTGCAACATTATGATGAATGGATTGTGACTTGTAACATTACAATGAATGGATTGTGACTTGTAACATTATGATGAATGGATTGTGACTTTGGACATTATGATGAATGGACTGTGACTTGTGACATTACATGTCACAATAAGGTTTGATTTTGGAATTTTATGGCACAGCAACACAGGTAGGTTATTTAGAGAACTGCAGTAAAATGTCTTGCCCAGAGACATGCCACAGTAGCCAACACTTATACCACTGTAGGATTCAAACCCACATCCTTTCAGTTGCAACTCTGGCACATTAACCACTGAGCTACCATGGCTACAAAACCTTAACTATTTGCTGATGATGACAGTGGAGAAATTGATACCTTTGTTTCATCAATGCTAAAATAGGCAACTGAAAATTAGATAAACATTAAACAGTGTTCGAAAAAAAAAAAGAAAAGAGAATTTAAAATTTACAGGAAGGTAAGAACTTTGCTCATCTAAACATACTCTCCTCTCCCCACGTCTTAACCTACCTCATGGTGGAGATAAATTTAGAGAGGAAAACCCCACTTAATTTGTCTGAAAATTATGCAAGTAGAATAATTGTTCACCATGATAATCATAATGCGTAACAAGTTTCAGTTTTCCACTATAGTACAAGAGCTAGTTCTGCTAACAAGAATGAATCAGATGCTACAACAAGACAAAATGGGCAAGACCGCTACAAAAATTGTAAGAACAACATAATTGTCAATACATACACTACGATTATTAACAACCATTTATAATTGCAGTGGCACGATAACAGGAAATAGAAAACGCAAACCTTTCCAAGTGTAATGAAATATTGTTGAAAACAAACAACATTACTTTTTAAGGACAAACACAAAATTTGTGGAGAACAGATTAAATTGAAGATTTACATGAACCTGAAACTGAAAGAGATTTTTTTTTATTCATTATAAAAATAATGTGGGTAGAAATGAACTTAAACATCATGGCTGACTTACTTAAGGGATTTTTCAACTGTGGCAGTTCTAAATATTTCCTCTCGATCCAGAAGGATGGCACAGAATGTGTTTCGGCCAGATCCTGTCACAGAATGGGGAGGGAGATTCTTGGCTTCACCTGAAAAAGGCGAGTAAATGTAATCTTGTTTCTGAACCCCAAAAAAACATCTCCTAAATTATACCCTAAACTTTTCTGAAATATAACCAAGAACCCTTCAATTACTTTAACAGGACATATTCAAAATCTGTCAGAAACATTGAACATGCTCTTTTATAGTATATCTCAGACTGGTCCACTGATCACTACTTGAGACAAAAATGCCCAGACCACCAAGACTGGTTAGGTAGTGGAGTCGTACACCTCAACCTTTACACTCCTCTCCAGCCCCATATTTTTCATTCACCCTTGAATATCACACACTCACCTTTCATAGCAACAAAATATATCTTCTACTGCATCAAGTTACAACTTAACAAGCATCAAAGTAACATTAGGGGGCTCCAAGTCTTTACCCTGGAGGATCAAACCTTGGTTGCCTGTCTCTCACTCAGGCACACATACCACTAAGCTAATAGGTAAAGCAGGTACACTCATAAATGTCAAACGTTACAATCTTATTTATTTTTGTAATAAGGACAATCTCATTATAACACAGTAGCTGAGATCTATAAATGCTGACCTTTTTATGTATATAACTATAACACTGTTAAACTACCTGTATTAATTTTTTTCAAACCTAATAATGTAAAAATTCAGGACACAGTAAAATTAATGAAATAATCTCATTGTTGTTGTGGGGTTTAACGCCATTTTTCAGCACAAGATAGGCTATACATGGCAGCCAGTAATAATGATGGAGGATGAATCTTGAATTCCCCCCCCCAAGAACCACTGACCCATGAGAAGCTACTGGCAGGCTTTTTCACTTACCCATGTTAGCCGAGTCTGGACTTAAACTCACAGAGGTGAGAAGGCAGTGATCCATAACGAACAGTGCTTTAGACCACTCCTCCGCTACTAGGGGCCCCAATAATCTCATCGTAATAAACAATCCAATACAATTTTCTTAAGGTGTTTCTTCTTTTCTGTTTCAGTAATAACAAGTGAGAATTTCTTAAAAATATTCCCACCCATACCCTAACCCACCAAATTGACAATTGTTTACATTGCCAGTGCTCATCAATGACAGAAGGATGCCTAGTTCTATCTATGTCCTTATACACATTGCCAAATGCCTACCGATGTGTTCTCCATCATATACACTTTAGATTAATCACATATCGGATCCAAGCAATCTCCCATATTGCATTTTCTTATATACTAGTTTATAAAATAAAATTCAACGACAAACTGTACAAACCCAGATTTGATGACACATAATGGGATGGCAGATCTGGGTCTATGCAAATTGTTAGGAATAATCAATAGAAAAAACAACACAATGATTTTCTAGTACATCATGCAGTGACAGATCAGGGTGTATACTGTTTATAATTGGACCCAACTTGTGAGTAATGCAGTATTTCCTTATATTTGGATCTGACAGGTATTTTATTGTATACAGATGAGTATATTTGGAGTTTTATATATATATATATATATATATATATATATATATATATATATATATATATATATATATATATATATATATATATATATATATATATACTGTTACGTATCAGCTGCAGTACATCTTTTTGCTACACAAAATGTGTTCCATTATTCAAAAAGAAAAAAAGAAAAAAAAGAGTCCCTCAAAGGGTCTTCCGCTCTACTGACTGAAAATTCCAGGAATTCAAGATAAGACCATTGCTTCTCTTTAAGTTGACTAATGTTGAAACAACATGATGTTTTTAGCAATAGGGTTGTTCAGCCATGGACCTCGTGTGATGTCACGAATTACTACCTCATACCTAAAAATAGAACGTATCCCCATCTTCGGACAAACATTACAATATAACAGCTCAGCACCATTACAAATTTCATTGACAGATGATGTTTCTCATTGAAAATTACCTTATGCTTTATTAGAAAATCATTCAGATGTGCAGCTGAAATGATGGTTACAGTGCAGAGATCTCAGCATCATTGGAAATCTAAGCGATTTGATCAAAAGAAATGTAAAATTCAGTGTGTATATACTTCCTGCATTTGATGCTTCCAGTAGAGCGGTTAAGTAGAATGTGCATCATGCATATATAATGTCTTTCCCAAAACAAACAAACAAAAAGTAATCAAATAGACCAAAGCATCACTACAGTTTCACTTTAAGTGTAAGAGGTGACTTAATTTGTAAAAAAAAAAAAATGTTGCTTGTACTAAAAATAAGAGCAGCAATGCAGAGTATTGCCTTCCCCCCCTGCAATTCATTAGCTTGCAGATGCAAAATATTATCTTTTAATCGGCGGTGAGAATAAAGATATGTGACCCTGATCTCATTAAAGATCTCTTTGTCACTCCACGCCCTTATATGCCTGTAGCATTTCTGTATCAAAAGGCAATTCGATGATGGATTAGTTTGTTCTGTATTATGGGGTATTTGTTTCTGTCAGTTATGATCACAGGGATTTTTTGAGGTTTGTTGCATGAAAATAAAATTTTAAATGGTTAGTTTGTTGTACTCTGTTATTATCATTATTATTATTATTGGTATTATTATTATTATTATTATTATTATTATTATTATTATTATTATTATTGCAAGGTTAGACAATGCATAGAAGCAGGAAACAGTACATTTCTATATCTATATATATTCTATAAGTGTCCTTTGTGAGTTCTTCAACATCAAAATGTTCCCTTTCGCAAGTTCTAACCCATCGACAACACCTGTTAAGATCTTTATTTGGATTCGGGAATGGAATGAAAGTAAATCTCTTCATGTAATCTTTATTGACATATCTAGAGTCACTATGGCAAATACCATAACAACAGTGTTTTACAACCATTATATAAACATAAAAACAAATGTTATGGCTTAGGATAGGATGAACACAATATGGTTTACTGAGGGCTGTATCTATGTTTGTCTGAAAACAATATGGTGGACAGCGCAATGCCTAGTGGGTAAATGACATCATACGATATTTATAGTTGGCTGAACAAGATTGTCATTAGCTTCTGTGGTGACAATGTTGCACCATTTTCACTCAGAAGCAAGACTTCATTATATGCATGTACAGTATGCATGCAATAATGTTTTATGGCACATCTGCACAAAGAAGCTATGTAATGGTAAAATAAAAAAGTGTGAAAATAACTTTCACACAAATTTAGGAAGATACGCCCTTCCAAATATATGTAAACATGATGTACAAGATAAAAATATAAATGTAAAGACATTAAAATTCTTTAAAATGTATATAAAATAACAGATAAAGGTAATGCATGTAAATTCCTTAAAATGAGATTAAAATTTGTTCCATAAACAGCATTGCCTTATAAACTTAAGATTTTCTCAGTTAGTATGTCTATAGAATTTGTCAATCGTTTCATATCATATCAGCATTATTTTCATTTTAAACCAACCAGACATTGTAGTAAATCTTCAGGTGAAAACCCAATGCTCATATAACTCCCTATCCTTAACATGAAAATAACTTTCCAAAATCAACATTTTCTTTAAGGACAAAAAGGACAACGGGATGAATATGTCTAAAATATCATAACAATACTCTAGCTTAGAAGTAATAGCACGGACAGACAACTGGCAACAAGTCATACCAGAAACTCTTTTGGACTTGGACAAGGAGAGCTACAAAGACAATAAAAGTTTAATACATATTTACTCTGTCATCCTTTTGATCAACTTCCTCAGTGAATTATTTTATAATGTGAATTTTATTCTTTTGCAAAATCCTGTGTGGGAACCCAGCCCCACAAATGCCTATTTATTTATTTCGACAATAATAACAGTTTTCTAACTGATGTGCTGGCAACATGTACTTTAAGAACACTGATATTTTATGCACTGCTAAATGAATGACCTTTGCACAAACAAGCCACATTATACAGTATAATGAGTAGTCATGGTAACCAGATCATGATTCAATGTCATGTGTGACAATTGAATTACCTCAAATCACTTGTTTGAATAACTGAGCTATATACATAGCACTTGTTAAACAAGAACTATAAATTATGTGCAGTTAACCCAGTTTTATCTCTCTGAATACAAAAAGGCCTTGTTATGTGTAACATTTAGAAGCCCTACCTATTTTCTGATGCTCAATTCCTTAATCTTTCCATATGAAAAGAAATATACAAATAAAAAGAGGCCAAAGTGGGCCTGATATCACTCATCAGGATTATGTAATTTAACAGTGTACCATTTCACTAAGCTGGTTTACAAACACAACCTATATAAACAATCTCCCATACTGTATATCAGGTCAATTTTTAATGAATAATGACATGATTAATTTGCCAAGTCTCATTCTCATAACTCAAGTCTTCCTAGATCTTTAAACATTAAATTTACAGGAAGGATTTACTTATGTTCAACAGTCAGATGGTTTTTTTTGTTTGTTTCTCAAGGTCATGGTTTCTTTACTTTTGGTAATTAGATCAGGAAGTGTTTCAGGAGAAAAGCATATATTTTTAAATAAAAGCTAAAAAATAAATTATAAACATCTAATATTTTCATTAATGGCACAAGACATATAAAATGCATACAAATAATGCATAATATATGAGACAGAATATCAATGACAAAAGTTCAGGCATTTTAACATGGCAATACTAGCACTCTGCTTCCTTAGTACATTTACATTAAATTTGCTTCCAAATATTTATGAATTTCAAATGTGAAAAACTTTTGAAATATTTTTCTGCAAATTCATAAATTTAGACAACCTTTTTAACAGGAAATAGGTTTGTAATTAAGTAAAATCAATATCAGAATAAAAGTAATGACTTGCAAATGTATATCCATAATTGTATAATTAATTGTACAATGAAATTCTAGTCCTTAATTATAATAATGCATATAGTTTATACAGGCCTTCGTTTTGACCTATTTCCAGAGTAGAGATGACTACTTGCTACATGTGAACTAGTGTTCATGTTCAGAGCACACAATTAATGCCATTAAAAATGTTTGAAAAATCGTTAAGTTATAACAATTTGAATTTGTGAATGATATTTAATGGCAGTTGCAAAGGTGACAGGTATAAATTAGATGCCATTATCCCTGTACATATATTTGCCAGCAATAGTACTGGTTGGTGGTCCATAGCTTTCAGCATATTAGGGTTTAACTGACAAAAGGAAATATGTTAATTAATTAAATATTGTCTCTTACATGAATGCAATTAATCAAATATTCCTTCAGCTACAGACATAGACTGACTTATAAGTCAGTCAAAATGCAAAAAATGAAGATCCTTATCTGCCACAGCATAATTCACTTGCAGATCTAGGTCTATGTTGTTTATTTTAATGATTTATCCAAACAAACTGCACAGACACAGATCTGCCAGCACACTATTCAATGGCAGATTTGAATCTGTGCAGTTTGCACACATTATTCAATGGCAGATTTGAGTCTGTGCAGTTTGCATACACTATTCAATGGCAGATTTGGGTCTGTGCAGTTTGCACACACTATTCAATGGCAGATTTGGGTCTGTGCAGTTTGCACACATTATTCAATGGCAGATTTGGGTCTGTGCAGTTTGCACACACTATTCAATGACAGATTTGGGTCTGTGCAGTTTGCACACACTATTCAATGGTAGATTTGGATCTGTGCAGATTGCACACACTATTCAATGGCAGATTTGGGTCTGTGCAGTTTGCACACACTATTCAATGGCAGATTTGGATCTGTGCAGTTAGCACACACTATTCAATTGTAGATTTGGATCTGTGCAGTTTGCACACACTATTCAATGGCAGATTTGGGTCTGTGCAGTTTGCACACACTATTCAATGGTAGATTTGGATCTGTGCAGTTTGCACACACTATTCAATGGCAGATTTCGGTCTGTGCAGTTTGTACACACTATTCAATGGTAGTTTGCACACACTATTCAATGGCAGATTTGGGTCTGTGCAGTTTGCAGTTGGACTTGACCTATAAGCAAGGATGGACAATAACAGCAAACTACACAGACCCAGATCTGCCATCCCATAATGCTTTGGGTAGGTGTAATCTGCATAACACAAAACTGACCCTGATCTGCAGGTGCGTTATCCTACGGCAGATTTTGATCTTTGTTGTAAGCAGTTTGAGTTGAATTATTAATGGATACATGGTATGTAAAAGTCCTTCACATAAAACTATGCTATTTTTGTTCTATAATATTGATTTTTTTACCTTTTATAAATAATAAGCACTTAGTTCATAACACATGTAGATAATTCACAACATGTATTCTTAGTCACTTTGCAAAAGAAACAAACAATCTAAATTTGCTTTATAAAGTTAGAACAAAATATCACTAAGGGTAAAAAATGCATGTTTCCTATTACACTAGTTTTAAAATTTGGGTAGACAAGTCATTTTTTAAAACATTATATTAAATTAGATCTTTTCAACCATGCAGGAATGTGTGCTACAGTAAGCAATGAGAAACTGCGATGGTCAGCTAACGGGAAACACATTTTCTTCTTTGACCTCATGGAAGAGTTGTAACAAATGGTTCTTGTTTTTAAGGCTATAATGAAGATTCCCGAAAAATGTGTTTAAAAATTAACTGTTGAAACTTCTCAATCCACAAACAAGTGTTCTCTCTGGCATGAATATCAAATGGTTAACTACAGAATTCCTATCATCTAAGAGTAAAAGAGATGTCTAATTAGCAGGAACCCCCATAATTTATTGATCAATCGTGTACATTAATTTGGGGTGAGGGCTAAGGCGCTTGCCTTTACAGCTCACCAACATCTCACATCTGTCACGATGGGTTCAAGACTCAGCTCATATGAGTATGCGAGAAAGTTTGCCAGTAGCCTCCCATGGGTTGGTAGTTATCAACTTGCTTTTCATTGGTTTTTCTCCTCAATATACTGTATGCTATGTACATCCTATCATATGCTGAAAAATGGTGTCACAACTAAAAAAGTTTGAACTTTGCATTAAAGCTACACTCTCTTTTCATAACACTCTGCAAAGGATCCATACAAGTTACTGGCATTATAAGTTATAAGTGTGGGAACCTTGTACAGAGAGATTTTCCTGCAAAGAATGTGTCCTGACTAATTTAAATTACGAAAATCATGTTATTATTGCTTTTCATGAGTCAAGAACTGGTTAAAATCAAATATTTTCAGTAGCAATTATAAAATTAAAAAATAAAAAAAATGACCGATTTATTGGAAAAGGGAAAGCATCAGACTGAGTTTAAAATAGGGTTCAGGGATATGTGGTCAATGATTCCTGCTACAAAAATCCAGGTCAAATTTTGACTAGCCAATAATCATGAGTTTCATTTTGTCAACATAAAAATATGCTTTTAATTTTATTATATTTCTACACCATGTAGTTAATAATATTAAAACACAGTGCTAGAAAAGATCTGATAGCCTCATGCCCAATCTTATTGCAGATCAGATCCCACCTGTATTCTAAGTAGGTTCCAGTCAAGCTTGCCAAAAAAAGCACTAATTTACCTAAGAAAACTTCAGCAACACTGATGTCAGAAGGAAATCTATTTTCATGTCGATGAAAGACTAGTGAATTATTCATATTTAACCCCATGTATGAACCTTACCCATGTAAAGATGGTATACTCATTATATTTCTATGGATTCATATGGATAATTGTAAACTTTGTGTATAAAGCAAGGCATGTGATCTATGAATGGAAAATTTATGTCTAGGTTACTAAACTAGTGCTTACATGGCTTCAATGTACATGTGATTCTAAACTACCATTTTGGATGATATTTATGTGCAGTACAGAAGCCAGCCAGAAAAAGTCCAGTGGATGCTGGAACTGTTCCTGCAATCATTGCAACCAGTGCAATGATGTTTTCAGTACATAAGTATTTATACACGACAATATGTTAATTTATTATAGTAATCTGGAGAATTTATGCTAAATGCTGGATTTTTTTAAGGTATAAGTAATAAATGAATCAAATTGAGTCTTTGATTAAATATCTTAGAAACTTTAGAAAAGCCAAGATAAAAAGGAAAGACCAACTAAAAATTATTTCAGCAAAACTCTGTATTTGTGATGCTCATGTGTATTCCCTTCTAGGGAGCATCCGAATTTAGTGGTACATCAGCATGGGATAGGAGAATGGAATCAGTCAATAGCAACATATAAGTAAAGCATCAATAAATTTAATTTTAAAAATTTTCCATTTTAATTAATTAACTCAAAAAGCATTTTAAAATCAGTAAATACCATATCTCTTTCAACTGCATAGTTGAACTTAGCAATTTGCTGGTGACTGATGATCCCACAACTAGTAAAAAAAGCAAACTAAAGAAATACTATACCTCATGGAAAACTATGATACTACTGTGGAAAGGATTCCACCTGGGCCACCTTCTGACTGATGCAAATTGGGCCAAGTGAGAAAATTCCTTTGCCTTGGTGGACTAATAAGCCAAGGAAAAAGGAGGAGAAAGTAAAGAAAGTGTGCCAAAATGCAGCTGTCAACACATCCTTCAAAGATGAATCAATTAGAGAGACCCACATAATAGTAATAGCTCAATCCTTATTACTTTTCATAAAAGATAAGGCACTCATTGTAATGGAATGGTAAACTCTCTTGAGAGTTAAATTAATTCAAACAAAAATGACCTCAAATATAATCTGAACTTTTAACACGGAGGAAAGATGTTTCCTACTCTTCCTTATTCCTTTATAGGTTCCCAAAATAAAAACAAAAAAATCTAAACAAACATATGTCTATCTTTATCATCCCGAGCAAAGATATAGCTGAGACTAGGCATCTCAATCGAAAGTAGTGCAACCAAGAAGCTGCTGGTTTTTTTGTGCTAAAAACACCTGGTTGGCAACGGGAAGAAACGGAACCTGATAAAACCTTGCTCCTTCATCTCGCCAACACTAAAACAAGCAGACGACTTTTGAGGGTAAGATTCTCAAAGGCTCATGGTGTGTGGGGGGGATTACTGAGACCACATGTCACAATAGATATTCTATTTATGCCTTTGAGAGTGAAGCTGGTCTTTGCAGCATAAAATACCTGAATAAGTCTGCTATATGTGTGAAAATGTCCCAATAGCAGAATCTTTAAAAAAATTTGGAGTATTGGAAAGGGTATTGGAAAGTACTTAGAGTATTGGAAAGCACTTAAGAGTAGAAACCAGGCATTGTTTCTCTTCAGCAAAAGTGTAGAAAATCAGTCACTTACATCATAGATAGCCAGCTAGAATTTACGTTTTCTTTTACACCAATCACAAAAGATTTTAAATTTGCCATCATACACCTTAAATGTGCATTTTCTCCTGGATTACGCTAATACCTTTTACATATTTACATTGCATTTCAGCCCCCTACCACAAATTTTGAATGATTTCATTGCCAGATATATTGTTTTAAAATAAAAATTCATTGCCTTCATACAGTTTTTATCACAGTTTTTATCACCTTTTTCAGCTCTGGCCAATACTAGCACCAACAGAGACATGGATGAAATCCACTAATGAAAAGTTGTTGACATATTTTTCTTTTTTTTTTCTTGATGAAAAATCATGCCAAGGGTCAAGATTTGGGGGACACAAAATAAAAACTGGTGGGAAACCTGCAAATCTACACTCAAGGTGCAATGCTGCTTAAGGGTCTTTATCAATGATGGACCAATATAAACTGTATTATGAACAAAGTAACAAATATCTAGATCATGTGTACTGATAGAGTTATTCAAATCTACTGTATTATCAATGTACTTTCAAAGACGACACACGCTCAGATCCTAACCCGCTCCCAACAGCACATATTTTAATTAAACATTCTCCATTCTGCACAAAATACAAAGTGATTCAAGAAAAATCTGGACCAGAAAACCACATACAGCATCTTAAATGTGAAATTTATTAACCACAATAAATATCATAAATGGCTACCAGCCAGTGATTTGGTGTAGGAAACTAAAATCTCTAGTGGATTTTATACAAATCTTTGAAGTGAACTATGACGCTAACAACTCTTGCTTTTTCACTAACTGACAATACACACACTCATATTCAATAATTATTTTTGTAACATTTTCCATCAGAATCTGATTCATGTTCAAAACTAGCTGTTTATTATATATATATATATATATATATATATATATATATATATATATATATATATATATATATATATATAAAGGCTAAAAATGCATTTCCATTGTTAAGAGTCTCTTTAAATAACATAAAATTTATGTTGATGCAAATTCTACTGGTATACAAGACATTCTACTGATCCAAATTTGTAAATTTATTGGTCTGATGCCGTGGTTTGCTCACATGTATTTGTCACATGTATTTATCACATGTATTTGTCACATGTATTTGTCATATGTATTTATCACATGTATGATCATGCATACTCCAATGTTATTTTATCATAGGCTCTATATTATTGCGATAAACATGATTTTTCAATTAATTTTGGACACGCAATGTCTAGCAGTTGTCTACAGATGTCAAGCTGTAGCAAGCAAGATCACAAATAACTTAATAGCACAATTTACTCGAAAATGTCAACATTTTTTTATAAGTTTACAATGAAAAAGAATGAAGATCACATTTGGTAAAGCACCTGCAATTCTGTTGATTATCATATTAAAAACTCCAGTCAAACTTTTTTTGCCTGCTTTGGCTTTCATTACAAAATATATTCAGTGTATTGTCGATATAGATTGTACATGTATATTGATGGTTACATACATGTCCTTACAAGATTATGGCTGCAATTTCATTCCATGCTAGCCAATATGGAGTAATATTGACAAAATGTTGCTTATGATTATACTTCTCATATCTAAATAAGAATACAATAACAGTTAAACTTTTTTGAAATCAGTAATATTTTAATAATAATAGAATTCATAATAATCTTTAATATATTTATATTTCTTTGCCCAATTGCATTTAAAATTTGTATAAAGTTACATAATAATTGTTTTTAATTTATAAAGACAAATGTAAAGCTCAGAGCTCTAAGTCAGTAATGCCGATGATTAGATGGTTAAAAATATAGATATAAAAAAAAGTTGAGATTCAATGAATAACAATTTAATAACAATTCAATAATCAAATTTCCAATTAAAATTCTGCCGCTTGACCCTTTAATAAGACTATCGCATCACTTGATTAGCAGCAACAGACTGGTTTCCACCTATCCTTGCATTTCTATTCATCTGGTGTATCCTTTCTCTCTTTCTTTTTCTCCCACTTTCTTCTCCCCTTCCTTCTCAACTTTTCTCTAAATTCTTTCTCCTCCTTCTCCACTTTCTTTACCACGACTACTTTTCTTTTGACTTCGACTTTCTTGGTTACAGCCTCAATTCCATCTCCAACTCATGAAAACTCAAGATCCAATGGAACCCGTAGTTATGTGTTCCCTAAAAAATTTCCTTTCTAAGCTTTTACTTTCCTTAGAATCTATCTTTAGCTTTGCTGCCAAATTACGAGTAGCTTCTTTTAGGAGTAAAAATTATTGATCCGCAATCCTTTCAGGCAAATAGTAAATTTTCTCTTATGAGTTCTTAAAGTCATCATTTGGGTCTAAATTGTAATCACAACCTTAATCTGAATTTCGATTGGATATTAGTGTGAACGGATCCAATCGAACTTAGCAGACAATGTCCCTCTCACTGTCTGTCAACGTGGGGATGGATAAGAATATGCCCCGTTCACCACATGGACTTTATTTTGATCTTTGGACTAACTTTTGACACATAGGTGTGACAACTGCAAGCCTTTGTTTAGATGGTACAATCTATTACCCATGCCGATCCAAAATTCCAGACTCCAGCCAGTCATGTAACCATGCATAAGAGATTCACACTAGTCTGAGGTAATCTTTGGACATCAAACACATGGCCGTGATAATATTCCCAAGACAGGTAGATTATAGCTTATACATGACTTTATAGTTGGGGCTTAGCAAACATGACATTCATGGACTTCCACTTTAATTGTATTTGTGTGCTTGATTTGTACATTTGATCCTTTTGTTTATTATAGAAATATTCTGAAAGTACAGCATGGACCTTCTGTCCCATAGGTAAGTTTATTACAATACATGCATACCTTAGGCAAATACCACAAGAATATAGTTTTTCCCCCATGGTACATTAATCTGGGTCAGCTAGCTTATGCTGTCTTATTGACATTTATGCACTTCAATTGACAAAGACTAATTACAGGAATAGAAAGAGGGAAAGTCATTGAAACTTTACAAATTATAAGTAAGCAGCAACAATAGCAAAACAATTTGAATATGTACCAAAATAATACAGCATTCTGGGCTATACATGTGTTTGTTGCTGTGATGTCATTTGTTTATAAACATGATGATTCCAATAGAAATAGAAGATCCAATGTAAAATAAAATATTATACAATACAAACAAAATAATAACTTTAACATTTTGAATTATTTAGGTTTTACCATTATTAACTCCCAAGAGCAGAACCATAGAACAAAATGTTTAGATCATGCCCCTTCCACAAAATTTAATTCTGGGCTCCTTTAGTTATGATGTCATTGCCTTGGCTCGTCAAGGTAATGAAGTGATTGCATACCTTACAATGGAACAATTAAAACTCATGTTGAAAACAAAAACATGAGAAAAATCTACTAATTGAATTATGTTTTTCCATAAGTTTAGCTAACAATATTAATAATAATTAATATTATTAAGCCTATATAAAGTAAAATACATCAGTATATTTACACTAACTGTATTTGATTGATAATATAAAATTCTCACCCTAATTCACCTACCAAATAAGGCTTTCTATACCATATCTGGATATTTTATAATATATTTTTTAATAAGCTCCATATTTACTCTGTTCTGTTTTCTTTTCCAAACAAGGATTCAATGACCTTACCAGGCACACTAAAAATGAAGCTGAAAACATAGTTTTTACTGGATATATTATGGTGAAAAATCCAAAACAAAAACTTAAAGTGAAGAACAATGTTATTTTACTTGTTTGTGCTTCTACAGTGAAATTTGGTAATAGTGCCATTAAATAAGAAGTTTTGATTTCTTTAAGGATATTTATGTACTATCTTCAAACTTTATGACAATATGCTGAAAAAGTAACATGTCTGAATCACACATCCTCTGCTATGCTGATACATATAGGAACATTCTGAAACCCCATCCACAAAGTAGGGAAACTCATTCTGGTACAATGGCCCCTCCCAATTAAAAAAGTTTTTTCCAGGAAATTTTAGGCCCTCAATGGGTCTGAGCACCTCAGCAGTCATGAGGGTTACTTGAGTAGGGTAACATGGGTAATTCTGACTGCGGCTGTTTCAACAAAGATGCAAATTACTCAGTTTGTTTTAATTTGTGCACATGCATATACAAATTAGTAAAGATGTTTCCAAGTGACTAAAGCACAGCATGAAATAATGACATAATTGTGTCATTATTCTCTCTTCCATGTGAGTTCAGAAATTGCATTCATAAAAATTTTTTATACAGTACTCTAGTCAGGCATCATTCATCCAAAATTTGCTTTCAATAATATAATAATTATGCTATTGTAGCTTTAAAATAATACTTTGTCTCTTTAAAAAAGTAAAAATTTCACCAGCATTAGGACAACTAAAAATAGTGTACAATGTTCTGTATGGTGGTTGGATCAACTCGTTATTTTTCATTAGAGGGCAATTCCAACCAACAACACAAGTTTAAAGAAAATGTAGAATTATGATTAGTTTGTACTGAATTTTGAAGATAAAACCCCTACAAATAAATACATAATTACAAAGAAAAAAAATTAAAGGCATAAATCTAAATAAAATTAAAATGTTAATTCTCTCCACAATTATCTCTAAAGCAACATTTGTGTGTATCGATGTAGCAATATCGCTTTCTATCTGATGTCACTCTATCTGAAAAATATAAAAGCAATTAAAACCTTTCAAATCTGTCAAGATAAAAAATAATCTTTGTATTTTACAAATGTATCATTCCATCCATGGTGGTCGGAATTAAACATATCAAAGGTCGGAATAAGCTACAACACTGTCAGATTTACCCCTGCGTATATAGTCATAATAAAATCATTTTTTTCAGTAAGAAGAACTCAAATAATGCGTTTTTTGAATAATGAAACTTGTTTCAAGAAGCTCGATTGACTGCTTCCCATATCGTAGTTGGGGACACAGTAGTCTGCTTCAATGATGAAGTTGTTGAGCTCAAGTCAACGACACAGTGGTCGGAATATGACCAGATTACCCAAGTTGATATGCTACTGTTTGATAGTTTCATATCTGTCTCATTATCTGTGAACAAATTTTAATCTTCAGGTCTGAATCAGGAATTTGAGACTAATGATCAATGGGAATAACATTTATATTAACGTAGTGAAATTTTGATCTTTTTAAAAAGAAGAATATGTCCGTTAATCCAAAAGCTGCATCGATAGTAAAAAGCAATCATACACTTTTCGTAACTCCCTTGGCCTAATTTTGGAATCGTAATCAACCTATATTTTTATCATGCAGCACGATGTCACTGAGAGATTATCTCAACATTACCTCTTACGCAGCATTCCAAATATTACATACATAAATCAGTCAATTCCAAAGTCATCGTGTCTGTTTATATACCACGAGACACATAAGTGTCATCGGGAGACAATAATCAAAGACTGCATAAATGCATCGGATTTCAATGCTAACACTTCAAGGAACTTTCACGAATGCGTCCCAGATAACTTTTGATTATACTTTAAAACGTCATGCCATTCATTTGTCATAATGTATTATAGATTACCTATCTTAACCCGCAGAGTTTCTTCAGTTCTCACTTTCACATTTTCAGCCATATTCATCCATTTCCTGTTTACTGTACATGTATATTTCTGAGGTTAACAGACACGTGCACTTGAAATTAAATCTTACAAGAGTCGCCTCCCTTTCAATACACATACATTATTACATGCGATTTTATTTTCTGTTATCGCCGTCATCACTGTTTTGCGAAATATTTATCAGTGTTAGTTATATTTAAATACTTAAAAATACCGCACATGAATCAAGGTTGGCAAACATATTAAGAATAGGTTTTATTTATTGTTTTATTTTAGATTCAACTTAATTACACATTGTAAACCTGAATACCAGACAGAAAAATGCATTAAACAGACAAATAAGCATGTCAAATTTAACTTTATAAAAATCAGTTTAACCGAATCTAGACCTGGTGTACGTCAATATGTATATATTATGAATGTCCAACAGAGTTTGCATGACCATGATTCCACAGACGATGTCGAGATGTGTGTGTGGAAATGGGTGTTTATTCTTAGAACTTTTAAAATTGTACATGTCGTGTGATTCCTTTATATAATAATATAATACGTGTGTGTGTGTGTGTGTGTGTGTGTGTGTGTGTGTGTGTGTGTTTCAATTGGGGCGCGATTTCATGCTAATATAGAAGGCTTTCTTTTTTTTTTACTGTCACTGCCAAAAAAAAAATAATCGAAAAATACTGCATACATATTAAGAAATTTACTGCATTTAAACAGATGCCGGAGGTCATGGTTTAAACCCAGGACTAGTCATTCCAAAGATTTTTAACTGGCAGCTGCCTCGCTTGGCGCTCAGCATTAAGAGGTAGGGTTGGTCGGTCTGGTGACGGATAATATAACTGGGTGAGACAAGATGTTCAAGGCCGGTTGTAGAAATTTTGAGGCCCTAAGCTTTGGCAAGTTGTAAAGACCATATTTGGTAAGTATTAACAAAGAATAAGGCTCTGTAACAACTGAACTTGGCATTTTTTTTGCAAATTATTACGATTTAAATTATGTAATTTATATCAAACATATCAAATTAATAATAATAATAATAATAATAATAATAATAATAATAATAATAATAATAATAATAATAATAATAATAATAATAATAATAATAATAATAACAATAATAGTGAACATAGTATGCGAAAATCACTGATTAAATTATTACTTAAATATAAATTATAATAAAACTGGAAGAAAAAATTTAAAATTTCAATTTTGATAAGCTCCTTCAAACTAAGAGGACCGAAGCTGCAGCTTGTTTGATTATCCTTAAATCCAGCCCTGATGATGTCAAATGTCTGTGACAAGATGCCCAGTGCTAGTTTTACCAATATGTAATTTAATTATTTTTGTGTCAGTTTTAAATATATAATTTTTATTTTATTTTTATTTCGTTGCAAGTTATTGTAATGATAACTTTATTCACTGGATTTTACTCTTTTTTCGGAAAATTCATTTTCTCTTTTGACCTGATAAACACGCAATTCGATTGCTGCATTGTATTTTTAGATGCCCTAGCTCCTGACCTTGGTTCGAAATTCAAGATGATTGGTCATTATCAAGGTCATGTTCGGCCTACGTGTAATTCCTGTTGTAAATAAATCTTTATTATTTGTTCTCATAGTATTTTTAATCTCAAAGTAAAATTCGTTAGGTACGACCAAAAATGTTTAGCGGGCGAACTAAGTGACCACATGAGCCAACACGTGATCTAAAATCGCGGGTTAAAACAGGTATGTGTAGATATTTTGTCAGTCGTACAAAAATTCCTTCGGAACTCAGAGGCATTTTGTGTTGCTGCCATTTGAGTTGATCTTCTTATTTAAAATAAGTTATTCACCTTGGAAAATACTTGTATTTTCAAAGATTCTTGGACAATGACATTCATTGGAAATTATTTGTAATTCTAAAGCCGGAATATTATTCTTGATTCATAAAACTCAATAAGGAACGGTTGACACATCAACAGAAAACAGATTATAGAAGAAGTCCTTGCTTTTCATATTGGAACTTCACCGGGATTCGAACTTGGATTTATTTAGAACTTTGCAATGATAGGACTTATATTTTGCATTATATTCACAAACTGTAAGTCTTTTTCATATTTTACCTTGTTTCCTAGCGGAAAAAAAAATATTTTTGTTAAACTTTGCAAAGCTTGTTGGCTTCACTCTTTTCTTTGTTACTTTTGTACTAGCCTACACGTAACACTACACATCACTATAAACTGCATCACTACAAATATCATAGCGATATGACTCAAACTGAAAATGCTACAATAAAATATGTGCGCGCGCACACACACACACACACACACACACACACACTTGTAGCATCATGATGTGAATATTTTTTCGTGTACTTTTACATTCGAACTCAGAATTTTCATGTTTTTGAGGGAATATGTAATTGATACCACTTATTGAAAATCAGTACATAAAAGATCTGCATGAACTGTATTTGTACATTTGTACGGTTGATTTAAGGCCTGGCTAACGTTCAAAATGTGTCCTTTCTCTTTTGCCTTTCTCCGTTTTCTTTATTTCTTTTTCGTTTTTTTTTTTACTTTCTTATTCCAGATAAAGGAGGCTTCTAAATTCACTACAAAATAAAACATGAAACATGATGCGGAAACTGATCACGCGCAAAAACAATAACTCGGATGTTGTACCCCTATTTCGTTTCCCTGCACGTGCGTGTTGGTGTTCGGAAAATATCTCCACACAATAGTTTGTATTGGATTACAGGAACATCTGTAATTTTCTACCAGAAGCAGAATGTTTGTTACAAAGACAAGAAGTTAGAGAAAACAACATTACGGGGTTTAATTAATATCAGAATTTTGCAGAGTCGACCCCATTATCTATGTTTACAATATAATTAATTTTGCCATCGCGCCCGCTACGTTTCCGCAATTGAATCATGTGCGATTTAATTATTATGTCACAGTGTTTACCATTGAGATATAAGGGCATCACGTGATTTCAAGAACAACAAAGTGCAAATCTGACTAACTGTAGCATATTATTTCATTTATTCCTCTATAAATAGTGTAGATTCTGGCGGAAATAAAATGGATTGTGTGAGCGTTCAAATTTACGTAGTAAATATCTAAAGTCCTCTCTCTCTCTCTCTCTCTCTCTCTCTCTCTCTCTCTCTCTCTCTCTCTCTCTCTCTCTCTCTCTCTCTCTCTCTCTCTCTCTAACAAAATGCAAATCTGACTTATTGTAGCATATTATTTCATTTATTCCTCTATAAATAATGTAGATTCCGACGGAAATGAAATGGATTGTGTGAGCGTTCAAATTTACGTAGTAAATATATCTAAAGTCCTTACTGCTCTCTCTCTCTCTCTCTCTCTCTCTCTCTCTCTCTCTCTCTCTCTCTCTCTCTCTCTCTCTCTCTCTCTCTCTCTCTCTCTCCAACAATGTGCAAATCTGACTAACTGTAGCATATTATTTCATTTATTCCCCTCTATAAATAATATAAATAATACTCTCTCTCTCTCTCTCTCTCTCTCTCTCTCTCTCTCTCTCTCTCTCTCTCTCTCTCTCTCTCTCTCTCTCTCTCTCTCTCTCTCTCTCTCTCTCTCTCAGCCCCTCTTCCTATTCTTTGGTAAATTTAGGAGGTTCTAATGGGCGATCGATCTGGATACAGTCAATGGCACTGGGGACTTCGAAGTGGGCGGTAGCCACGATTCACATGTATTAAGACCTGAGACAACAACTTGGCTGAATCAGCCCTACAGCGTTAGTTAAATCGTATCTCACCAAATGCGCTATGTCCAAACGTTCTACACTTTTGGCTCAATAAATGTAATATCACCTAACAATGTACGGCGCCCTCTATTCTTTTCCTAAAATTGATCATTTGACTATCGTGTTTTATTCATTTGTCAATAGAGAGTTTATATGGGTGTTGTATATGTGAGTGTGCTTCTCTACATTTTCTGTTTTAACTTTGCGTCATTTAGGTTAGTTTACCCAGCTTGAAATTTATTGGTTTCATTTAAATACAGTTTATTTCGTTGACGTTTGCTTGTTTAATTTGTGTTTTGCTTTTTTCCTTTGACATTTGCATGTCTGTTTCGTTTGTTCCTGGTTTGTTTTATTTGAGTATTTAACTTATTATTTTAAACACCGTTATTTCCCATGGAGTTCACTTGCGTCATTGTAATTTGCTAGCTTCTTTTTATATTTCTCTGTCTCGTTTGTGCATCGTTTGTTTTGATATGAGTACTGATCTTATTGTCTGAGCTCTAATATTTGTATTTACATGCATGCTTGTTTTATTTTGTCTGTTCTTGCTTATTTGAAAGCTGAATATTTTGTTTTCATTCAAAAAAAAAAATTGGCAGTGATGGTCTCCATATATTTTCACTTAAGGGATCCAATATATCTTTTTCTAAATCTCGGGTCATTTATTTTCTACTGAGAAACAACCAGAAATGTTTTCAAGGAAAAGTTTGTATTATTTTTGCGCAAAGATAAGCTCCATAAAATAGGGAAGCTTTGAGGGACTTTGCCCCATGTACTCTTTTCATCATAGTTTTTTTTTCCCCTAATGATGTTCCTTGAAACAACGTTCTGATTTTTATTATTTTTTTTTAACGTCACTAAGTAATGTACTAGATCAGGCAGCAGCATATTTTGATATTTTGGGAGTTACTTTCTTTTGACCACGATGAAGGTTAGTATTTCCTGTATATCCATCCATCCATCCATCCATCCAAATATAATGCAGGAAAGTAAGTATACATACATAGATACATACATAGATAGATAGATAGATAGATAGATAGATAGATAGATAGATAGATAGATAGATAGATAGATAGATAGATACATACATACATACATACATACATACATACATACATACATACATACATACATACATACATACATACATACATACATACATACATACATACATACATACATACATACATACATACATACATACATACATACATACATACATACATACATACATACATACATACATACATACATACATAGATAGATAGATGCATGCATGCATGCATGCATGCATGCATGCATGCATACATACATACATACATACATACATACATACATACATACATACATACATACATACATACATACATACATACATACATACATACATACATACATACATACATACATACATACATACATACATACATACATACATAGAGATATTTGTATTTGCCAGCAAATCAGCATAGTTATCTTAACATAGTTCAATGGTTAACCCTTATGTTTGACATATACGACATCGTCTAGCATGATAATAAACAAACAAAACACTGCTTTACAAACAGCATAATAAGTATAACAGAAAAAGGACGGTATATGTTCAGTAGCGTTTATGATTTGGATAGTAAGGTAGGGGTATTGCATTTATACGGGTGTTTCATAACTTAGTTCTTTAAAACTGTGACCGCTCAGGTGTCCTAGTGGTTAGTGCGTCCGCATCGGATGCGGAAGGTTAGTGTTAGGACTGGTCAACCTGGTGTCAGGATATTGGGACTGAGTACGAACATCAAGCTACATGTCTAGGCTAGATCAGCAAGTAGGTCTCTGCTTTATATATATATATATATATATATATATATATATATATATATATATATATATATATATATATATATATATATCTGACAGCTGTTAGATATATATATAAAAAAACAGAGGCCTACTTGTTTGGTCTAATGTTTAGGCATGATGCCCCAGTGCTAGAGATCACTATAAATTGCCACACTGCTGATATCTTAGCGATATGAGGAAAGAAAAAAAAATGTTAAAGCGACGTTAAATCATACACACACACACACTTAGATATTTTTAAAGGCTCCGTTTTATAAACAACATAGTAAAAAAAATTATATTTAAAACAAAGAAAGAAAATTAATGATGATATTGCTAGCGATCAGATGGTTCAAAATCTCCATCAGATAACACAATTCTTTTTACACAGACCAAACAATAACACAGATGCGTATACAATGTAGGCTCTCTTATTGTCTTCCTCTCCAAATGACTTAGATAATAATTTGGAAGTCACATCCGACTGATTGATCTAAAGTTTGAATGATTTTATTTAACTGAGGCTCATGACGTGCCAGCTATTGCATATGGCAGTTTATATTCTAGGGTAAACATTGTTTATTTGAAATTTTTTGAGTCTTTAAAAAATCCTTGATTGTAAATATTTTTTTTACATCTAAACCCATCATTTGGCAGTACTAACAAACACTGTTGTTTAACCTCTAAGCCCGTGATAATGGCAGTATTGATGAACACTAGATATACGGCGCAGAATGAGGACATTCTCAAGTTTTAATTCTTTTTCAGTTAATGTTCAGCAATGAAATATAAGTAGGCTTCCAATTTTTACCTATTGTTCTTGTTTATATTACTACTATTACTACTACTACTACTGATAATAATAATAATAATAATAATAATAATAATAATAATAATAATAATAATAATAATAATAATAATAATAATAATAATAATAATAATAATAATAATAATAATAATAATAATAATAATAATAATAATTAACATTAATATTTCATCAATAAGATATTATAATAATAATAACAATAGCAATGAAACTAAGACGAAGATGAACAATAGTCTTTCTTGTAATATAGACGACCAACACAAATCACATACATGTATTAAAAATATGGTACAACAAGCAAAAACAATTGTCTGATTAACATAGAACTCCGTAATTTTCATATATTTTGTTAAATATGGAGCAACATTATGTAGGCTATTATGCTTTACATAAAGTTATAAAACATAACATGATTTGCATACAGCTAATCAACACAGATTGATCTGCATTGCGATGAACGTTTCAAAGTTAATGGGATTTTCTCAAATTATCATACATGGGGACATTTGACCGAAGAGCGAAACTCATCTCCTCCATATACACAAAAGGCCACCAGCTTTCAACAATGAGGATATTTGTAAAATCTACCGATCTTCCCTCAAGCGTGCTATCAATGAACCAATAAATAAAGAGAATACTGCGCAATTCATTGGCTAATTTGGACCAGTCAGAATTACATAAAGTGTTACGTTAACGTGTGATAATATCAATAATATTAAACTGCACACACTAGATGTAAAGTGTACATACTATGTGATTAAAAATACAAAATGACGTTGCGCAGCTTCGGTGTAATTTGCTTTGTAAAAACACCAAA
>JAEAOA010001978.1:697500-765000 GCA_016746295.1 Potamilus streckersoni
GTTTGTACGTCGTACTCTTTCAATATCTAACGCATTGTTAAAGACCAAGTTTCATCTCCATGAGGTAAAACAATGAGTTTCTTAGTATTAGCCACAAAAAAAAAGGACAGAGAAAGAGACTTAAATCAAGCTATATCTTAAGTTAATAACTAAAGCCAATCAAATACAGGTTTATTTGAATGTGCAAGCTACGATGGCGAGAATCACCAGGTTGTATGATGCAAGCTCATGAAATGAAGTACAAACTAATTTCGCATGATTTGGGAACGCCTTGCATGAGATAAACTAAAATTTATTAAATTTTTCAAGAAAAAAATGTGCTGATATTGCCGTACACATTAATGGAATGCAAAGATTAGGAGTCTAAAAAAATGAAATAATTTGAAATAATTTATACTTTAACCGAAAAACAAATCGCGAAATTATTTTTAAAAATATATTGCATCTTAGTTTATTTTGCAATCATCGATGCAGGTATCTGAATGTAAAGGTAAACAGTGGCGCATGTGTTCAGTAGGCATGGATCAACAGGGGTTCATACCGTCACGGTCCATGCACACAAGAAGGTGTCTGTTTTGTAAAAACTGCATCGAAAAGGGTTACCATTTTCCACGCGAGTGTAAAGCTTTTTAACTGCTATGTATACCGTATCTACACAATATCTTTTTGTAAACCCCTGAAAGAATAAATTGGTATATGCACTGGAGAGCAGAAACACAGAAACCTTGAATCGAATATGTACATTTGTAACTGAATATGTAATGTTGTACTATATGCACTCAGTATAATGAATAGAACATGTAAATTTGTAATATATGCAAAAGTATTCCGAACTGAATATGTAATATTGTAATATATGCAATAAGTATATTGTACTGAATTTGTAATGTAATATATACACTAAGTATGTTGAACTGAATATGTAAATTTAATATATGGACTTAGTACATTGAACTGAATATGTAATATTGTAATATAATATGTAATATTGTCATTTATGAACTTAGTTATAGTCGTGATATATAAAAATAAATGATAAAAATAATGATATAACTCATTATTTGCTCATTTTTATTTTTTTTATTTTCTTTCTCTGTCATTTACTCTTTATGCTATTAATTTGTCTGGGGGCCCCGAGTGGCCGAGTGGTCTAAAGCGCTGTCCGTTACGGATCACTGCCATCTCACCTCTATCTGCGTGGGTTCGAGTCTAAGATTCGGCTAATGTAGATATGTGAGAGAGCTTGCCAGTAGCTTCTCGTGGGTCGGTGGTTCTTTCCGGCGATTTCCCGGTTTCTTCCTCCACCATTAATACTGGCCGCCATGTATAGCCTTTCCTGTGCTGAAAAATGGCGTTAAACCCCACAACAACAACAATTAATTTGTCTTCCCTACAAAACAAAAGTAAATATAATTGTTATTCTACGATCTAAAACAGAAAGGAACCACAATAAATCTTGTAAGCGAAAGCCTAATACATGTTCAATATTTCCCTGCATTCATTACATGCATATAATAATAATAATAATGGATGATGATGATGATGATGATGATAATAATAACAATGACGCCTACGATGATGATCTCTCAGTTTTCTCAAGAATAACTGTATTTTACACTGTGATATATCCGGAGCAATTAGTCAGGAAATACCCAAAATCAAATAAGAAAAAAAATAATACATGATTATTGTTCCATATTTATGGAATTACATGCATCGAAAAATGGCAAACAAACTTATAAAAATATGTTATCAAGATCATTATAATGTATAATCAACTTACATATTATTTACGATCAGGTATATTGAGATATTCAGCTTTGTTTTAAATTTTGAAAATTTAAATAAATATTAGTTTAAAACGTAAATCTAGATGATAGATGAGAATGAATGAATAAAATATCACCATCTTTTGACTTTTTCTAAAACAAACAAGTTAAAACAATCAAGATTATGTAAAGTCAGTTAGCCCGCCCTATTTATGACCTTTGTAAGCTTCTTTTCCTAATTTATTTTCTTAATGATTTAAGGTGCCTAATATCAAATGGGTATCTTTGATCCAGTACTGTACATACATATGAAATTAGCTGTTCAGATCAAAGGATACTCAAATATCGTGAGAGCAAACTGTGATGAAATAATTAAACCGCACCTGATTCAGTTGCGGAGCGCAGCAGGAGAGAAGACAAAGTTGATTATGTTTTAAACATATAGTATAGGGCAGACTCTGCAGTATCAGCATTCTCTGATATTAAATTAAATTCAGCGATTTCTTGTTTTCACAACATCTCCTCTTTGTAATAAACATTGTGCTCTTGGTAGAAAATTATACATGTTCATGTAAGTCAATACAAACAATTATGTAGAAATATTTTCAGACTACCGGATCACACGTGCGAGGAAACAACAAAGAAATTTATTAAAAATACACATCTGGGTAATTGTTTTAGCACGTGACTAGTTTCCTATCATATTTCGTATTAGACTTAGGAAACTTGTGGGGTAAGTTCCCTAATAGACCTGAAGGCTATGTGAGATAATTACACACTGTCCCAGGAAATAATGAGCGCGTGCTGATGACAATGGACGAATCATTATCATACTTAAGAAAATTGAAAGAACATTTTCCCAACTCCGTACAAAAAAAACAAAACTTTAAAAAAAAAACATTAAAAAATTAAAAATAATATGTGTATTCTTTCTAATTTGTTCCCTTCGTTATTGATTAATAAAAACAAATATAATGATTTATCCCACAGAACTCACCCACATCTTCATACGTTTAAGTATGAAATGGACGACCCGTTTTCTGTCTAACTTGCAGATTTTAGTTTTAATGTTCTAGTATTTATAGTGTATTGAACATAAGGTAACCCATAGAAATAAACAAATAAATGCAACAAATGCAAATAATATATATATATATATATATATATATATATATATATATATATATATATATATAGATATATATATATATATATATATATACACACACACACACACACACAAGTAGGAATGTGTTTTACTAAATTTGTCCAATTCAACATAAAATTAAAAATCCTATTATGTTCCATGCCAAAGATTTTGTCAGTCATATTTAATTTGTTATAATATTAACGCTGAGTAGTTTACCAAGTTCATCAATGCAAAATAACAAATTCAAGATATACTTACAGTATATCGTGAATTAAATCCTAAATAATCCTAAATGTCAGATCACAAGTCCAAATATGTAGAATGTTCCAAATGAATTCCATTAGTCTTGAATGTCTTGATAAACACAATGATGCAATCTAGAATGTCTCTGAATACATTCTCAGTTATCCAAAATAGTGTGAATAATTCTATAAAGTGAATGAATACTTTAGTAATACAAATGAATATTTAAACCAATAATTCCTGACAGTCTGACCTAAAAAAGAATATTAAATCCCAATTTATATTCACTTGACCTAGAGCGTAATTACCAAACCTTAAAATACGACACAGCATTCAACAGCCGTGATGAAAAAAAAAAAAAAACAAAGGACAAACAGAAATTCAATGTTACAAACTCACAAATATATGAAAGAAAAAAATATGTAACAGCATTTGTAAAGGGAAACACAAACAATGTTTACAGTGATAGGAAGAAGCAGGCTTCATAGATAACATGATAAATAACTTGATAAGTGATTCGATAAATAATTTGATACGTAATTTTGATAAGTAATAACATTAGTAATTTGATACGTAATTTTGATAAGTAATAACGTAAGTAATTTGATACGTAATTTTGATAAGCAATGACATAAGTAATTTGATAAGTAATAACATAAGCAATTTGATACGTAATTTTGATAAGTAATAACATAAGTAATTTGATAAGTAATAACATATGTAATTTGATAAGTAATAACATAAATAATTTGATAAGTAATAATATAAGTAATTTGATAAGTAATAACATAAGTAATTTGATAAGTAATACCATAAGTAATTTGATACGTAATTTTGATAAGTAATAACATAAGTAATTTGATAAGTAATAACATAAATAATTTGATAAGTAATAATATAAGTAATTTGATAAGTAATAACATAAGTAATTTGATAAGTAATAACATAAGTAATTTGATAAGTAATACCATAAGTAATTTGATACGTAATTTTGATAAGTAATAACATAAGTAATTTGATAAGTAATAACATAAGTAATTTGATAAGTAATAACATAAATAATTTGATAAGTAATAATATAAGTAATTTGATAAGTAATAACATAAATAATTTGATAAGTAATAATATAAGTAATTTGATAAGTAATAATATAAGTAATTTGATACGTAATAACATAAGTAATTTGATAAGTAAAAGCATAAATAATTTGATAAGTAATAATATAAGTAATTTGATAAGTAATAATATAAGTAATTTGATACGTAATAACATAAGTAATTTGATAAGTAATAACATAAGTAATTTGATACGTAATTTTGATAAGTAATAACATAAGTAATTTGATACATAATTTTGATAAGTAATAACATAAGTAATTTGATACGTAATTTTGATAAGTGATAACATAAGTAATTTGATAAGTAATTTGATAAGTAATAACATAAGTAATTTGATAACTAATTGTACTAATTGTGATACAGCAACCCATGACAGGCAGACAGAGCGTATGACTATGGATGCCAATCAGTCTCCACTGACCATTAATGCAGTTTAGGCTAAAATGCTTAGACAGTGTCAGATTGGTCTTCACATTCGTACGTCCTTCATCCTAAATGGTACATTCGGTTTTCCCCTACCGACTGTTTTTTTTTTTGTTTTTTTTTGTACAGATCGAGCAAAATATACTTCACAGACAGATCACAATTTGTGTAACACATGAAATATGTTGTTTGAGTTTCCAATTTGTACCTGTTTACAATAATTCTGCCTTTAAATAATTAGAAAATCACAAACAAAATAAAGTTTACACTTAGAGGATGGATTAACTGCAATAAGTAATTTTATTCCTTGCAACCGAATACAGACATACAGATATATAGACAGAGAGACATATATATCCTTTATATTTGTTGCGTTTCTAACATCGAAAGCATCGATCTGCACTGAAAGGTTATCAAATAATTATATTTTTCCAAAAGTTGACAACGTTCAGTATTCTTTATGATTATGCATCCCAATATTCATGTGTACATAGTGGAATAAAATGCAATTGTTTCATATTTCAGTCGACTATGACAAAACGGAACAAGTTCTTATGAACCGTCTTAATGTCAGCCGAGTGCAATCTCGTTTCTTATAATATTGTTGTCAATCAAAATTTGCTTGTAATAAAAATTATTTTTCGATTTTTAATCCGTTCTTTACCGTGTGTCTAATTTATTTATTTATTTATTTATTCTTTGATAACAATAAAAATACCCTAATCACACGCTAATCTGAATATGAGCAATTAACCAATAATTATTGCCCAATCTAAAAATGTTCATTCCTCGAGGGGAAACGCAGGCAAAGAATTCGGCACCTTTAAACTTAATGCCCAGCCGTCGCTTTTAAGTTTAACAATGTAAGGTGAGAGCTGATTAATTGTCTTTATATATAGGTGTTAGGAAAAGAACAAATTTATAGGAGGGCGGAAACTTCCAAAAAAGATGCAAATTAAAGGTTTATAGGGTCGAGAAAGCAAGCGAGAAATTGTTTCCTATTTTGCATTTTACACTTCTGCGGAAACGCTTGCTAAAATGCCGAATTTTTATTTATTTCTCGATTACACTTTCTTGAACATAAAAGCATTAGCAGCTAATTATATTATCCTTTTATCCTTTGTATGTATGTATGTATGTATGTATGTATGTATGTATGTATGTATGTATGTATGTATGTATGTATGTATGTATGTATGTATGTATGTATGTATGTATGTATGTATGCATGTATGTATGTATGTGTGTGTGTGTATGTATGTATGTTTGTATATATGTTTATATGTATATGTATGTATGTATGTATGTATGTATGTATGTATGTATTTATGTATGTATGTATGTATGTATGTATGTATGTATGTATGTATGTATGTATGTATGTATGTATGTATGTATGTATGTATGTATGTATGTATGTATGTATGTGTGTGTATGTATGTATGTTTGTATATATGTTTGTATGTATATGTATGTATGTATGTATGTATGTATGTATGTATGTATGTATGTATGTATGTATGTATGTATGTATGTATGTATGTATGTATGTATGTATGTATGTATGTATGTATGTATGTATGTATGTATGTATGTATGTATGTATGTATTTTGGTTAGTTTTATCTTATGCTTCTATCGAAAGAATTATAATTTAAATAAATAACTTATATTCTTTTTACAAGTTGTGCTGACTTTATTTATCAGACGAGAGAGACCGATCCAGTCATCAAGCAGAGAAGGCGTGGCTTAGTAATCCAATGTAGGCGTATCAACATTGATTGCCGTGCGCCTCCAGCTGCGCGCGCCGCTGTTTTGGCTCTCTGCGCGCTGATCTGTTTATCTAGCTCAGCAGCGGTAAACACAAGTGATGTGTATTAGCGCTGCAGGTGTAACCTTTGATTATTGACGAGTATTTTCCATTGTCTGGAGGAAAATTTTCCCTATACAAAGCTAAGTCTCCTACTGGCGGATAAATCTCACAATACAAACCAAAGTCTCTCAACTACCTGAAGGGTACGTCAATTCGATTATCAAATATTTTGTTTCAACATGAAACAGACAGCAGAAAGCAGTTATGCAACAATGCTTATGTAAGCATTTCCACCATCAATTGGCACAGACAAAGATACATTTTCTACAATATAAAAAAGACATTTATATGCTGCCCTAATGTTTTCGCTCGTGCTTATTTTTTTCTGCTTTCAGTCTCTAATAAGTCACGTTGTATAGACCAATACAAACTTTGGAATTCATTTTAAAAAAACAAATATTCAATCATAGGAAGGAAGACGGCTTAAACTTACTAATAATCTTGTACATGAAGTGATTTATTATTATTATTATTATTATTATCATTATTATTATTATTATTATTATTATTATTATTATTATTATTATTATTATTATTATTATTATTATTATTATTATTATTATTATTATTATTATTATTATTATTATTATTATATAAGAACAATTATCACTAAGAAATCTGTCACTCCTACTAACTCAGCTTTTAAAATGTAAAGCCTCAGTATTTCCATATCTCAACTACAGTATCTGTTTAAGAAAGTGATATGTGTGCCAGAGAAGCTTTATTTGCACCTCCAAAGCAATATCTGTATATCTAATCAATATCCGTACATCCAAAGATATATATATATATATATATATATATATATATATATATATATATATATATATATATATATATATATATATATATATATATATATATATATATATATATATATATATATATATATATATATATATATATAAAGCAACGACTGCAAAACATTCGGTAGGGTTAACATTTCCAGTGTTAAGCACACGTTTTTCTGATAATAATCCTAATTTGAAAATCTGTAATTTGTTTCATACTCTTCATTATGAAATCACTCTAAAATTAAATTGAATGACTAATTCCTTGCAAATCGTAGCAGACATACATCTCCAAATACGGTGTGTAATTTGCATATAAGTCGAGTCAAAATGCAAATAAAAAAAACAAAAGTTACGATCTCCGTACAGATATTGGCCTACGACGTCATTCCCTCGACTGACTACTCTTAACGAAACCGCACTGATCTGATCTGAAGGTGTATCATGTAACGGAAGTTCAGGGTCTGTACAGTTTGCAGTTGGACTCAATTTATAAGATAGTACAGACTGTACTTAAATGACCGATGACGTGCACAACAGCAAAGAAAGCCACAATATTTCGTCCTGCATATCTATGGAAATAAATGCCTAACCGGAAACAATATAATTTTGAAGACAAAACAATTTTCTTCGTTAAAAAATGTCACTGACTAACTAAACAGTCTTTGGTTGATCAATTATATATATATATATATATATATATATATATATATATATATATATATATATATATATATATATATATATATATATATATATATATATATATATATATATATATATAATAAAATAGAGGACTCAAAAATTTGAATATCAACAGGAGACGTAGAAATGTACAGTACTGAAAATAGGTAATATATATATATATATATATATATATATATATATATATATATATATATATATATATATATATATATATATATATATATATATATTTTTTTTTTTTTTTTTTTAAATTGATTTAATAATTACTTTTTGAACCAAAATATTTTTATGTTTCATTTTGGACTGTCTTTAGCCGGACTGCATAGGAAAAAAAACGTGTTTGATAAGCATGATTTAGCAGCATTTATACGAAAACCCTCTACATTCCAAACAAATAACCTTCGTATACAGAAAGACTTCATTATATTGCACCTAAACGAACATAAATTATCTATCTATCTATCTATCTATCTATCTATCTATCTATCTATCTATCTATCTATCTATCTATCTATCTATCTATCTATCTATCTATCTATCTATCTATCTATCTATCTATCTATCTATCTATCTATCTATCTATCTATCTATCTATCTATCTATCTATCTATCTATCTATCTATCTATCTATCTATGTCTCTCTCTCTCTCTCTCTCTCTCTCTATATATATATATATATATATATATATATATATATATATATATCTGTGTGTGTTTGTGAGAGTGTGTGTGTTTGTTTTCTCCTTTACTTTGTATGCCATTGGTAAATATGAAATGAAAGTAAAGTGGAAGAATTTAAGCATTTTCTCGCTCGTTGTCTTTGTACAGGGACTGGGGAAAAAAAAATTAAAAGAAACAAAATGTGGAAGAAAAACCACATATCATTCTACTTTAAGCAATTTCGAATCAGTCCGGGAGAATTTCTCAGGAATTCAACATGTTTTGATTACAACATCTTTTAAATACAATTACAAGTTCAGGGCCTTCCCTCGCCACTTGAGTAGGTTATCCATAGGTGTGCGAACAAACGGTAATAATTTCCGCACCCATTTTTAAACCTCGGTTCTTGCAAAAGGGATTAGGCATTCTTCTCTCTAGTCGCGCTGAGTTGAGGTCGAGAATAAAGCAAAGGGCTGGTTGTGTCAGTTTGTTTTACATTATTCTTTGCTTTAAAAGTCCCACCCCTATCCTTCCAAGCTTACACAACAACAATGGATGAATCTCGAGAAAAAATTGGAATTAGGAAAACTCTCAAGAATTAAATACTTAAAGAAATAAGGATAAGGCGGAATTGTTTTCGGTTAATTTGGCAGCGAATAATTTTTCCCACGATTATGGTCATAAAGTTAGTGCTGGGACATCCAAACCAGCTTACTCTTACAATAGTAGTTAAAAAGCCGTGCCACATCAAGACAGTTTCTCAATAAAATTATGTCTGTCATTATAAAAATATCTTTTTAAAGAAAAGGAAAACCAAAGGTTTTTACATTTTGTAGACATAAACAAACTCAAATGACTCCAGTAGCAAAATACGCTATAACAGAAAATAGTAAGTACTTAATTTGTTGTTTGTTTTTTTTTAAAGTCTGTTTAATATAATTTCCTTCTCATAATATTCTAAGTTTTTATAGAAAAGAAAATGTTACGTTTACACGAATTATAGGATAACGTAAAATTTTAAAAATTCGAAAGATAAGTAAAACTTCATATAAAGACATTTAAAGCGAAAATTAAAGACACTATAGTGGAACATAATATAAATTTAATGTGTATTTTTAAAAAAAACCACCTGATAAATGTATTTGGAAAGGAAAATGAACAAACAAGTAGTACCTGGTAAAAATGGTTAGTTAATTTATTGTTTTGCAGAGGACACGATGCAAGTTTAAAGAACAAATCATTGAAAATGAATCGATACCAGTCTGCAGATTGTATGTGTGTCCTGGATGTCATATGTATACATTAGATTTCACACTCCCATGTGACCAGTCACTGTCACCAGAGTAACATCCTCTCCCGTATCCCTTATTACAGTCCAAAGGTCTCTGTCCCCCCGATGGGAGAATCTCCTAAATTAAGAACAAGTGTCAGCATTAATATACACAATTTTCGCTATTTTCCAGCGGATGTGATTCAATGTGTCAAAATTGGATACAGTTCCGCAATAACCAGTAGATTGCGAACGGTGATCACACGGCCTGCCACAACAAGTGGCACTTGAGTGGACGAAGGCTCGGATTCGTAGTTTGTTTTGAATGTTAGGCAATCTGGACCCGTTTAGCGGACTGGGCCGATTATTAGCAGAGTCCTATCGCTGATTTGTATTTCATTTATTGAGATTTCCCAATCGTGTTAGTTAATAGACGTGTTTATTAGGAACATGCCCACTTTAACAAAATCTCATTAATGAAGCTTGATTTAATGTTTGTACTTTTTGGTGTCAGCTTTATGTGTAAAACTTTCCATGTGTCAAATTGTTAGTCAGTATTGATACATATTAGAAATTCCAAAACGTAGGTCGTTAGAATTATCCATGTCATGCGATGTTTCATTTATTCGGCGTCATTGAGATTTCTATTATTAGTTGATTCATTCTTATGGATTTACAGTTTTAAAAGTTCAAAACAGTTTGTTCAACGGCATCAACCGAAATTATTTATTCAGATTTAAGTGATTTAACATTGAGAGGGTCACAATAATTCAATTATAACACAATTACAACCATTAGGATTTTAATAAATGTAACGTTACTACCACTACTACTGCTACTACTACTACTACTACTACTACTACTACTACTACTACTGTTTAATGTTGCTGATATTACTACGTGTTTATTAGACCACAACAGATGATGAATAAATATAATAATGATAATAATAATAATAATAATAATAATAATAATAATAATAATAATAATAATAATAATAATAATAATAATAATAATAATAACGATAATAATAATAATAATAATAATAATAATAATAATAATAATAATAATACTGACGATGATGATGACGATGATAATGATGATGATGATGATGATAATGATGATGATGATGATGATGATAAGTACACAAATGAGATCAGATAAAATATGCTTTAACATTTGTCTTGAATTTTATTGAATCAAAACTAGAAATGAAATTTTGAATATAGACCATACAGAGTAAACCTGCAACATTTGTGAACGATGACAATATTAACTGCTACTAAATTAAAAATTAGAATAAAAATGAAGTTTTTTTTGTGAGAATTTAAAATTTGCAAAAAGAGAATAACTGTACCAAGAGAAAATCATTGGGTATGATCAAGACAGTAACTCGCATGCAAGTTTTAACGAATTTGTGTTTAGATTTTTAAAACTGGATAACATTTATTCGCATCAAAATCAGCGAATATGTATGTATGTATGTATATATGTATGTATGTATGTATGTATGTATGTATGTATGTATGTATGTATGTATGTATGTATGTATGTATGTATGTATGTATGTATGTATGTATGTATGTATGTATGTATGTATGTATGTATGTATGTATGTATGTATGTATGTATGTATGTATGTATGTATGTATGTATGTATGTATGTATGTATGTATGTATGTATGTATGTATGTATGTATGTATGTATGTATGTATGTATGTATGTATGTATGTATGTATGTGCATGTGCATGTATGTATATATATATATATATATATATATATATACATATATATACACATATATATATATATATATATATATATATATATATATGTGTATATACATACATACATACATACATACATACATACATACATACATACATACATACATACATACATACATACATACATACATACATACATACATACATACATACATACATACATACATACATACATACATACATACATACATACATACATACATACATACACACAAACAGCTGTACATTTTACCAAAAAAAATAATTCGAGTAATACTTGCTGTGAGAGAGAGAGAGAGAGAGAGAGAGAGAGAGAGAGAGAGAGAGAGAGAGAGAGAGAGAGAGAGAGAGAGAGAGAGAGAGAGAGAGAGAGAGAGAGAGAGAGAGAGAGAGAGAGAGATCCTCGAAAGTTTTGGGTGAGTCTAAACCAAACAGATACATTTACATGAATCACAACAGAGCTTTTAAAATATGGAAGGGGTGGTGGTGGGCGGGAGTGGCATCTGCACCCCTGTCCTTTGCGGACACATATGAGGAAGAGTTTATATTATAAGCAGTGATATGTCTTTTCCGTTAAATGTTTGCTTTCTTGCTTAGTTATTTATTCCTATCCGTTGGAGCTGAGTTCAAATTACGCACATAAATGCATGCATCATTCCATATAATGCAAAATGGAGAGTGTCTCGATAAAATTACAATTATTCAAATCTATGTACCTTTAATCTTGATGTAAAGCTTAATTATTATTTTAAGAAACGTTAACTCAAGAAAATTAAAGACCATATGAAGCTAATATTGGAATTTAAAAACTATATCCAGACATTCCTTTCTAATGATGTAAAAGTTTCTATCTAAAGGTGGCTTATCCACTTGGGATCCTCAAAATTTTGATGGGGGTTTCTTTGGTGTTTTTTATTTTTGCCATTACATGCCTTTAAATTTGGATAAACATTTGAAATTTAAATGTAGACAGACTTAGATTTTGTTCTCGTTGTCTAATGAAGTTATGTGAAATAGCACAAGGGTAAAAAGTGAAACAACCTCAGCAATTACGTTTAATAGAAGAAAATTCGGAGCGTCATCAAATAAAAAGTCCAACGTATAAATTACAATTGAGAAAACTGACAATATTTTTTAAAAATATTGTTCGTTGCACTGTCGACGTTCATTAAAATAATCTTAACGGAAAATAAATATACAAGAAACGCTTAAATAAAAGACCGTTATGAACTTAGAAAGAGACAAGAAGAGAGACTGCCAAAAAAATTCCACAAGCTGCTGAGTCAAGTTCTTTCTATATAATTTTATGGTAAAAATATTTGATTTTAATTGAAAGAAAACATGGCCATTCTACAACTCATAAACAATCCTTATTAACTTTTTGTATTGATAGGTTCGTTTCCTAGGAACACCCGTAGAGAATACAATTTATATGCATTCTCTATTAAATTCCAACTTTTGCTATATCTCCTCCACGAAATATTGGAATATACATAGCTGTCATTGCTTGAACTTGACACGTTAAAACCCTTGACTTTTACAAAATCCCCCTCTACGTGATAGCTTTAATCCTCGGTTTGTTTGGAATCGTATTTGATTTGCACAGTGTGTTCAGCTCCTGGAGGGATTCCTCTAAGCCGGTAGCTAGCTTCTGTAGAACGACTTCCCATCGCTTAGAATCACGCCTCGGGAGATTCAAACAGCGAATCAGTGGCGGTTATTGGCGCTGTTGAATGCACCAACTGTCAATCAGCCGTCATGTGGCCAATCAGAGAGCAGAGGTGGTTGATCATAGAGCCAAGGTCCCGCTGGGTTTTAACAAGACTCATGTTTATGTTTGTAAAGCAGGACTTTAACTAGTCTCTCAGTTATCTACATAAGCACGACAAGTGGGGAGGGAGAGAAAGACAGTTTATCGGACGTTCTTAGCTGGAAGACTGTATTTCAAAACCGGCATACCACTGTGTCAGTTGATGCAGCGGCGACGGGACACACGGTCGCACCCCAGATGCCGTTCCGCCTCTCTTACACAGATGGTGATTGAAAAGAATTCTCACTTGGACTACCACTGTTAGATTCTGTTCATCTCCTCCCGTGTTGTGACTTTCATGTGAAACTAAATACCATTATCAAACCTCAAATATTTAGTGTTTGGATGTTTCTGCGGAAATTGAGAAATCAGTGAATTTTGTCGCGTACAAAGTGACGGTGATTCAACGTCAAGGGACCTGCGACATTCTCAACCAGAAATGATCAATCCTTTTATGGACACCCCACATAACCCCCATCTACCACATGGGGCCCTCAAGCTTAGTCCCCCTCATCACATGACGGATGCGGGAGGGATACATAATCATCAAAATCAGTTTTCTACTCAGACAAACGGGTATGGGGTCGGAGTACCCCACTCGCATTCGCACGTGAGCAGCTATGCCGCGAGAGATTTCTTGCTTAGGAGGGATATGGGGCTTACGGGGCATGAGGCAAACCCGGCTCCTCATCACGGGATGTTTGTTCCCACCACGGGGAGTTTCCATCCTTCTCACCACCCTGACACTAGTTCTAGTCATGTGTTATTCCCAGGGCTACACGATGCAACAGGGCATCCCACGGGACATCATGTAAACAGCCAAATGCGGTTAGGACTCCACGGGGCAGATATGTACTCCAGGGCTGATCAGTTTAACCAAATGACCAGCCCTCGAAATGATCACTTCGGACCCCCTCAACATTTGAATATGAACCCTATGAATGCAATGAATGCCATGAACCACATGGGAATGGGACCCCATGGACCGGGGGCCTTTTTTAGATACATGCGTCCCCCTATTAAACAGGAACACACGTGCTTATGGATTGACAAGGACCAACCCGAACCCAAGAAGCCGTGCAACAAGACCTTTACAACAATGCACGAAATAGTAACACATATTACGGTGGAGCATGTTGGAGGTCCAGAGCAAGCAGACCACGCATGTTATTGGCATAATTGTCCCCGAGATGGCCGGCCCTTTAAGGCCAAATACAAACTTGTCAACCATATTAGGGTTCACACAGGGGAGAAACCCTTCCCCTGCCCCTTTCCGGGATGTGGAAAAGTATTCGCAAGGAGTGAAAACTTGAAGATACATAAAAGAACACATACTGGTAAGTTGAATTATTGAATATTATTTATTTACAATTGCATTCAATTTATTTGGATAATTCTCGGCACATGTGACTTGTGTTATGCATAGAGAATAGTCGAGGAACAGAAATTGTAATAAAATAAAATAAAAATAAAAATAAGCATGAAAAATATTAACATAAACACATCTTTTAAAAAAAAGAATTAGGTAGAGAATCCCCATTCGTGACAAAAATTCCACCTTTCACATAATCCATACCCTAGAATACCATCAAGCAAAATGCATATTTTTCAAATCGTATATTAACAATATCACTGAAAAGTCGTTGAAACTTCAGCGAGCATGACCTTTTCTAATAGATTAAGAAATGGTTCTATTGGGGGAGAGAGCGAAAAGCTCGCTTTAAATTAATACTTTAGAGTTTTTGTGAATGGGTCATTCATACAGCATGAATCACAAGTTTCCTCTTTATGACGGGAAAGATGCCTGTTTACTTTTCACTCGCCCAAGTGTTATAACACGTCTTCACCACATAATAAACTTTGTCAGAATGCTTTCTAAAGCTCAGTAACAACATTTTCAATAAACAGATCAAGCGGAATAGAAATATGAGATATTCATGTATTAGTTTACCGACTAGCTAAGATAAGATCCATGGAATGACAACATTTCAGCAGTAACTACATACAACTTCAACATGGCTACGTGGTCATCCGCTTGAAATAAGGGCCTTTTATGGCATTATAAGGTGTCAACAGATCGAACCGGTGTTATTTTACATCCACCAACTTTTTCCTACCTAGAATATACTTATATTAATAAAAGTCTACTCAGAAATAATTGAATTTTGATTAATATATATATATATATATATATATATATATATATATATATATATATATATATATATATATATATATATATATATATATATATATATATATATATAATTTCACTATGTTTTATCCATTGTATAAAGTAGTTCAAACATTATTTAATAGGCAAAGTATACTGTTGAAAACTTAAATTTGTCAATGGAAGCGAATACTTACAGTTCTAGTCTTTTAAAATAAATATTGTTGCAAATATCACTAGAAGGTAGAAATTATATTAAGAAAGACCTAACCCTTTCGAACGTATAGCATTCGATATTTTTATTTGTTTAAACGTAATATTTACTCAAACTAAAAATTCACAAATTGAAAAATTTCAAATACAAAACTAAGATATAAAAAATAAATTATTAGCTTATAACAAATTTTTCAAAACTTTATCTCACATTTTAAATCGTTGTCTTGAAACACCCTACTATTGATTTCGCACATGCAGACAATATGCAAATAGGACAACTATAGTATGGGATTGGTATACAATATGAAAATAGTTATTGATATGAATGATGGCAAATTCCAAAAAGTAACTTTAAATTCTAAATAGTTGAAACAAAATCCTTTTAATCTCCTCTTTTCTCCCTCTCTCTTCCTCTTTCTTTTTTATTCTTCTTCTTCTTCTTCTTCTTCTTCTTCTTCTTCTTCTTCTTCTTCTTCTTCTTCTTCTTCTATTTTTTATTAGTTAGAAGTATTATTATTATTATTATTATTATTATTATTATTATCATCATCATCATCATCATCATCATCATCATCATCATCATCATCATCATCATCATCATCATCATCATCATCATCATTATTATTATTATTAGTAGTAGTAGTAGTAGTAGTAGTAGTAGTAGTAGTAGTAGTAACGAGACTATCTTGTTAAAGAAACAAAATACTTTAAATCTCAAATCTGTAATTAATGTCATTGTCCTTCAATACTTTTCTAACTGATATATTTCTTTTAGAGCTCAAATTAACCTCAGTCGCGAGAAAGAATGAAGAAAAAGTAAATTAAGTATCGATAAAATAAATGTGTTAAAAGGGTCGTATAGGTGAACCTTGTAATCATGGTGAACGCTGGCCACTTCTACACGTTCCCAAGAGAGTGGTGCTATAAAACAAAATTGGATAAATACCGCGGTGGAAATTCAAGTAGATAGTTACAAGTCAGAGAATAAGAAATGATAATAAACATAAGATGACCAGTAGTCTGTAAAAGAACCGTAACATGAGATCCTATTTGTTAAAAAATTCAAAATTTTTAGAAACCTGTAAATATTTATCACGCAAATTCCATGATGTTAATTTTAAGGAATGTTAAAAAAAAATTTTTGCCAACAAATTGAATAAAAAGAAATAATTACCGAAATAAAATCGACAAAACTAAAATGAAGAACGATATTTTATGAGAGTAAATGTTGCCCAATGTATTCATCTCCAAAATGGAAGGGTTTTATCTGTTCTTTTTTAAAATGTTGTAACGTTTAGCTTTAATGTTCCTTGATTTTCAATAATAGGATTTATTTCAAATTTTTTGTTTACCTTTAGATTGCACTTTTAATTATGTTGATTTTTCTTAATTGTTCTTCTTCTGATAACCTGTTTGATTTTCAATAAAACTGGGAATAAATTTAGCGTTTTAATTTCAAATTTAATAGGTAATAACTTGTACTGGGGTTTGTTTACAACCAAGTTATGTTGGAATTTTCTTTTCAAGAATATAAAATATCTGTAACGGTAGAATACAATTTTAACGTTTCTTTATGCAAATATATACATTTTGTTTTCAATACTATTACCAATCTTGAAAAGTCACCTATCCCAAGTAAAAAGGGAAGAAAAAAATTCTAAGAAAATAGACAATTGTACGAAATGGACGTAGTGAAATAAAATGAACTTTAATGCCATTTTTATTAATTTTATTAAATTCAAATTAGCCTAGATTTGACCGTCTAGGGCCTGTAGTTTCTGTACAGTCTGGGCAATAACTAAAGTCCTTCAGTGTCCCAACTAGGGAATCGTTGTTATTTAACACTATTAGGTATATAGCAGACTAAACCATGCACAGTAGCGTTAGAATATCAACATTCTGCACGCTGGAAACATTCTTTAGACAGAAAATCAGTAAAACTTTATAAACCAAATAAATTTGGAGTTTTGATTTCAGCTTCAAAATGGTGAAATGGCTATTGCACGATATAGAAAGTTAGACTGGTTCAGTCATTGTTGTGTAGAGATGCCGTCCTACAGTCAAATCTTATTTACACTGTCCTGAGAAGCTATAAGAATGCGACACCTCGCAGAGATAAACTAGCACAACTTGTTGACTTTAAATTGATAATGGTGACACATTTGTTTTATATCTCCAGGGCTACTGTCTCTAAAGACGTAAAGATGCTCATAGTTAATATGTTATATCGACGTTAGTCCAATAATAATAATAATAATAATAATAATAATAATAATAATAATAATAATATTATTATTATTATTATTATTATTATTATTATTATTATTATTATTATTATTATTATTATTATTATTATTATTATTAATATTAATAATATTAATAATAATAATGATGATGATGATATCAATAGCAATAGGATTTGTAGTTAGAAATATTAATACAATACAATAAAGTACAATATTTTCCGACATTAACACTACCATTGTTTTCACTACTACTTCTATTACTGTTACTACTACTACTATTACTACAAATGTAAATACAATCGAATGAAATAATAGTTCTATCAACACATAATTATTCCACAAAAATGCGTATATATGTTCCAAAAATGTTTAAACATAAAAGGGCAAGAAACAAAAAAGATGTTACATTTATTGTCCATGATATTAAATAATTTCGACATTTTTGGGTTTAACATTTACGTCTGAAATGGACATTAAGTTGCGTAAACTTCATATTCAAGTTAATCTAGGTTCGTGTCAGTTATGCAGTAAAATAATTTACCTTTTTACAGAATTTATTTTTTCTCTGTCCAGATCTAGCATTCCCTCTTAACTTTCAATTTAAAACTTAACTTCTTTGCCAGAAGTTAAGCCCATTTTTTCGGATCTAGTTTTTCAAAATAGAACTGTATTGGAAACAGGTGTCGATGATATTCCCAGGCGTTGTGTACCAATGGGTACATTTTTTTGAAAAGAATAAATGGATGAGAATTCATCTTCCCTTCATTGCAACTCCACCCACCCCAACCAAAATTTAATAATGACATTCAAAGCCGTAGTCTATTTATAAATATGTCGAAACAAAATAAACTAAATAACTTTAAATTGTTGTTGTTGTTGTTGTTATTGTAAAAACAGAAACTCTGTCCACGAAAATCCATATAAATCATCAAACAATCTTAACATAAATATGGAAAAAATGTTAAATTATATTGCAGGCCGCTATTATCCTGTAAGTTTGTGAGGAGTTCGTAACGGGAGCTTAGTTGAAATATGTATTTAGTTACGGGGACTTTACTCGCTAACTGACTAGAATGTAGTTTAATGGCTTCCATGACTTGTGGAACTTAAAAAATAATCAAAACCAGATGCTTGCCATTAGACGCTCAATAAAATATGATATTTTCTCACCGTCAACAGCTAGGAACTATGTTTTCTTTAGCCCTGCACTTTGCCTATATCGGAATTTTATCTTTATGCGATGACTAATGGACTCTCTCTCTCTCTCTCTCTCTCTCTCTCTCTCTCTCTCTCTCTCTCTCTCTCTCTCTCTCTCTCTCTCTCTCTCTCTCTCTCTCTCTCTCTCTCATACATAATAAAATAATAAATACACATTGTGATAACACGTTCATTGCAAAATGTGTTCTGTACATATTGACATATAGACACGTTACCTTCATTTTCAAATTAATTAATAATTGTCGAAGCAAAGCGTGGAGACAAGTCAGTTTAAAATGTGGATAAATGCGTCAAAAGTTTTGTAGTGGTTTCGTTTTATGTTTAATTTATGTTTAAGTTTTTTTTTTTTAAAACTATGTCATTTTACATAAGTGCAATTATTCAAGTTTAGAATTTTGCAAAAGAGGAAAAAAATTAATCATAACTAACACCTTTACTCATTCTTTTATAACATGATAACGCTATGCGGGGATGCAAATAACATTGATTTAAGCAACAGATTTTATTTTAAAAATTCTTCTTTTATAATTAAGATTTACATAAAATTCACAAAAATGTAAATCTTCGAAGCTTCTTAGACCGAGGTATTCCAAACAATTGATTATTGAGTGTATATAAGCAGCTAATTAGACCGTTTGATTTAAATAATAATCGAAGAAATGCTTAATTTTTTTATTTTTAACGAGGAAGGCAATCGCAATATTGTCCATGTTCTTGGAAGTTAAATACAGACATAATTTTTAAAAAGACTAGAAATGATGCTGTTAACGAAATCTGAGATCCAATTTGCTACTCTATCACCATCATTCTTCAGACAAATGTAGACAAGACATCATGAAACCGTAACAGCTCCTCACGAATAGCTTTTTTATATAAATACTTTTCCTAAAAACGTATATTTTAACAATTATTCATGTTGATTACATATGAGGGATTCAGAAATATAAATTTGTTTTTCTTAAGCATATTCAAGTTTTGAAACATTATTCAAGTCTTCAGAAAAAATAAAGTTTTAACAGTTTTATTTCGAACATTTTAGTTTAGTGGCACGCATTTATGAAGCAAATTTCCTTGCTCTACTTGTAGCCTAGATAGTCGATATTTAAATAGTAATTTTGCTTATGAAGATTTTGTATCAAATTAAATTTTCTCGAGTAGTCGGATTTAACAATGATTAGATTTTTTTCAAGATTTTTTTTTCTCACATGAAAGGGCTACTTAAACTTGTTGAATTGAGTAATAATACTCCGAAAACATGTGTAAAATTCCACTCCACAAAATATGAGTGGGACCGCCCTTCTTGTAATGCATGGCACCGGTGCTGGAAAACACATGTTTTCTAGAAAACTGCACATGCTAACTCGATTCTCTCCATCCATCATTGAGCAGTTCTGGTGGCAATGTAGATCTAGCGTAAACATTTGGCGATTCCCACTGCTCATATTCAGTCCCACCGAGGACACTGACTGAAAATTCATCATTTTATTAAGCCTGAGAAAAGTATTAAAACATACTTGATTCAAAAAACAGAGTTCCCGCTTCCGTCAGTAGACTTCACAGTTTTCTGTGTCCTCCAAAATCTCTGATGCGCTGAATCTACTTTTCCCAGGGTTCTTTTTTTTCCGCTTTCCTCAAAGTAAGTCAGACACTTTGATCCTAAATTGAAAAGACATTCGGGAATTACTTTCAGGCTTTGATAGGATATTTTCTGTGACATGAAGCTATTAAAGATGGATCACGGACCAAGACTTTTGATGATGAGAAGAAAAATCAATTTGTGTTTTACAAAATGATCTGGTCTACAAATTCATAAACACTCACACATGTCTGGTACTTTGCATTTGACATAAGTTTATCTTTTTATTTTTATAGCAACAGACTGGTAGAGTGTTATGATTAAATTTAGAGTAGAAATTTACACCAAATCAATTGATGGTTGCACATTCTATAAAATTTGAATCGATGACAGTCTGAGGGTAGCTGTCAAAGTTACATTTCTTTGATTTACGAAACAATAATTTATTATGACACTCCTATCTTCTTATTTAAAGTTTTCATTGTTAACATTAAAATAAAACCTCGTTTCTGTTTATTACTTAAATGTCAAAAATGGTATGATTTTTCAACAAAAAAAATAAGAAAAAATAATTAATAGTTGCCATTAATAGTCTTTATCTCGAGGAAAATATTTTGGTTGGTGGCTTTCTGAAAAAAAAAGATTCTTTTGAACTAATGTGGGCATTTATATTATATAGGATAAGCCATATATAGTTGGATAATTAAAGAAATATCTAATTTATTTAGACTAAATTGAATGTAAGTAGAACTTGATCGGATCAATAAAAGTAAAACAAAAGCACCAAACACATTATTTCTTTTGACTACAATAAGTTAAACAGAATATAATTATTGGCTACTTAAACATTGCAAAGTTTTGTTTGTTTTTTTTTAAATTCCCGTCGCTCATTATATCGAACAATAACTACTACTACTATTACTACTACTACTTCTCTTGTACAATTTATGTAATAGACTGCATACATAAAAGACCCACTGATGTATCTCTGGAACAAAAACGGAAATTCTGTACGAGAAGTTTCATCTTTACACAGCCGATTGTCCATGAGTGATTTTCAAGATTGCACAGTGGTGCTTCCAGTCAAATTATTGCCTAATTAATGAAATATGGGCTAATATTTAAGTTTAGCAGATGTAATTTTGGCACTGTAATAGTCTATAAAGCTGCCTGCCATGCCAATACTAATCAAGACGTCGATCACTGAGACGCTTTATTGGCTGAAAATCTCCGCAGAGGTGAAACTGCCCGTTTACTACAATTTTATTCCAATAAAACTGCGAAAATCAGGAAACGATTTAATTTTCTTCCGATAATTTTAGTTTCTTAATAGTCTCCATATAAAACGAAGTGCTTGGAACAGAGTTATGAACTCACGATGTTTTTGCCGTTAGTCGCGCTAAGTTGCCATTAATAGTCGTTATCTAAAACAAGATTTGAAGAGGAGAGAAACCGATTTCTAACGTGAGAAAAACTTCTGATTTGTAAATGTTTTGAACCATTGTTGGCATGGTAAATCATTAAGTTCCTTAGTGCCGTTTTGGTGGGTTAACTGTTAAATTTGGGTCAAAAATGATACCTCTCATACGAAAAACATAGGTGCAAGAACAAACTCGAAAGTGAGTACAGGATTATGCAAGACTTTATAAACCGTAAAGAAAAAAAGTAGGATATATTGCATGGACTCAGACTCAGTAGTTTGCTGTATTAGATTTGGTATATAGACCAAACGGAATTACCCTTCTAATATTTAGACCAATCGGAATATTCCATACAATATACAGAATAATCGGAATACCCTTTCCAAACAGATATTGCAATAACGCCGCAGCAAATAGCCGCATCTATATATGTATGTATGTATGTATGTATGTATGTATGTATGTATGTATGTATGTATGTATGTATGTATGTATGTATGTATGTATGTATGTATGTATGTATGTATGTATGTATGTATGTATGTATGTATGTATGTATGTATGTATGTATGTATGTATGTATGTATGTATGTATGTATGTATGAGTCAATGATATTTTTATTTCAGTTGAATTAACGCAGTGAAAATTCTAAATTCATATCTGAGGCAAAATTGTTGAAAATAATAATAATAATAATAATAATAATAATAATAATAATAATAATAATAATAATAATAATAATAATAATAATACCAGGATGCATAGTTCAATGGTTTCTGGCTTTTATTACATTTTTAAAACCTAAGGAGAATCTTGTTTACTCGTACTGTGGCAACACAGTTTGGAAATGTATCTAACTGCCCATCTGCCAGAGGTCATGGGCTTATTAACAGTGTGTTCCTTGAGGAATAAGGCCCACATTATCGACATCAAAAGTGATCGAATATGTTAGCATTGTGCAAGACCAGTTGGGCTCTGAAGGAAGAATCCTTCATCTTTGTTTTCCAAGATGGGACCGTGTCGAAGAAAATTTTCTTATGCCATTATTGCTAGACAAACAATCTGGGACAAAACCGACCCATCCTCTGAGGAAATCGGAACGAGCCCCTAATGACTTTAGGCAGCCAGATTACTAATGGATCTCATACGTTTTCATCTCGTCTTATCTCGAGATTTAACGCGATTTTAAGCAGTCATTACAGGAAAGGTAATGGAAGCAAAAACATAAAAGAGTTTTACTCCGATATTATATCGCACCCATATGCTCTTTTTTTAATAAAGGATATCACGATTTGCTAAAAAAATTAGCCCTTACACGAGAGTGCTTTGTACGCTCGTTTAAAAAAGAAAACTTGGTTATAGATAGGTGTGTTGAAATAGTTAGAATACATATTAAGTGAATTGCAGGTTTGCATGATATTTTGGGGTGAGGGCGGCGTATTTGACTTGTTCCAAAACGAGAAATGTTAATTTATAGTTTTCACCCGAAAATTGATAGAATTTTACTATTTAGGTCCGTATGAATGCTGACAACTTATTGTCTTTATCAGATTAACGACACTATGTTTTCAATACATAGTTTTTAATTGCTACATATTTATTTCTTACTTTAGTACCTGTATAAAAGTCTTTAAATCCATACATATTAAGGTAACACACAAGGCGATAATAAAAAAAACAAAACTGAATTATATAAAATGCTTGAGAAGGTCTTAGTGCCATATTGGCTAATAAGAAGTGGTATTTTGCAGAACACGAAATTCTTTAAACAAGATCATGGCATAATTACAATGCAGGAAAGATAAATGTGGAGGTCTCAATATTTTATCAAACTACACATACAAAATCAATAATTTTGTTCACTTGCTGCTCTTCTTTATGTTGATCGGTATATTTTTGAACTCTATTTTATATTTTCATATTATCTGATTTAAATCAAAAGTGTTCCAGTCTAAATTGAGATCTACTTTTAAGAATCAGACAGGATCAGCATTGATACTAGGATATATCCTGTTCACCTTTAGGTGTTCAAAAAGCAGATTACAATTTGTCTTCAACTGCAAAATGTCATTAGGAACATATACTTGCTAACCATAGCTCTCCCTTAACACGAATTGCAATGCTTGATCTTTTACAAGACTAAAACTAAGAACTAAAGATTACCAGAACATGAACTTTTGTTAGTACTTGTCTGATTTCCGTTATGTGGGAAATCTTAGTTATGAAGACAATGTTGACATGTCTGTGTTGATAGCATTGATGTGTACTTATTTAAATTTTATATCCCTGCTGAATTATAATTACTGATGTCCCATTGTTAGAATTCTAATAATGCTTCAAGACTTCGTTTCATAGCAGTTGCAATCATAATGTAAGTGGAAATATTTGTTTCTAAGCAAGTTTTCTTTACAAATTCCTCCTAGTATTGCAGGTTTAACAGCTTGACACCCCCAGGAATACATTTTCAGTTTTCGTACAATATTTTTAAAGACTGTTAATTTATTGGTGTTTCATTTAACATGTCGTCTCGATCAGGATTGTGCTATTTAAATTATTTTCAGTTAATTTTATAAGAAAGTGTTTTTAATTTTTATAACAATCCCTCCCCTAAAATATAAAATTAATGTGTATTTCTTCAAAATTATTTGTTTTCTATCTTATAATTTCCACTTGTGTTTCTATTTCCGTATCTGACCCCCTGGATATATTTAATTATTTGATTGACCCAGTTTTATTCTAGTTGCATATCTTGCATACGATTGGTTTTTCAGAATGTACGTATTATTGCTTTGATAGTATAATTTAAACTCATGCAGAAGTATAGCATGTGCACAAATTGTAATCGATAAAAATCAATGCTTGAATTGATGTCTTTTGTCGTTTGACTTAAATTCTGCACACATTCGATTTCCAAAATTTACAAATATTGGAAAGATTTTAAAAGAATTATGAAAAGCCTAACAATAATTGGCATAATAAATACATACACAATGTCAAAAATAGAAAAAGGATTATTTTTGGGTGGTGGTGGTGGATTTGAAGGTCGTGTTTTCAGGCTGTAAAATTCCTACGTTAACTGTCATAATAAAGCATATACCTTTCTAACATTGTTACTTCCAAACCAAAAAGCTGCCTTGTCAAGTGTATTAACCTTCGAAATTTTGACCGGAGCAGCAGTCAATATGTAACTATTAGCGGAGGGTTTATAAACTCTTTGATTCAATAACTTTCACACCCTCTCTTTGCTTGTGATCTATACTTTTATTATTAGAGTCAGAACGACGCCGGATCAGGTGCGCGGTTACAAAACGCCCATTTCACTGTGTGAATCGGAGTCTATAAAGCGCTTTATTGAATTATTGACTTACTTCAGTTACCCGTCTAGGACTTCATGATTTGAACATTAAACAGCTAGAGATATTTGTAAAGTAATATTCACGCTTTCTGTAAAAAAGGATAGGGACAGTGACTTAATGTAGCGAAAAAGGTAGCATTAAGCTGAAAGTAGGAGAAAGTATAATAAGAAAGCTGTGTCTCGACAGACGCTTTACATGGGAAGGTCATAAGTAAAATATCCAACTGTTTGATTTCCACTTGGAGTGGGAGAACAAACACTCACATTCCCACCTACTTTATAATTTGATGTAGTTTTAATACAGCCACTACGGCCAACATCAACGGATTTTGTTTAGGTTGCTTCAACTCTGTCAATTATTTACATAAAACACTTTTATATTTGCAAGATGTGAGTAAACAAGGCACATCTTGTTTACAACTTCTCCCATTATTTCAACTTCAATACAAAACAAATATATCAAAGATAAAAAAATATTGGAAAAAATGAATGAGTGCTCTTCATAGCAAGAAAACAGTTTTGTTCGAACGTGTACGATAAAAAGCATCATCCGTAAATTCAAATGAACAAAGGGAATACATAAATAAAATTAAAGAAAAAGACCTTATTAGAAAGGAAGAACGGCGATATAGGAAAACAATTTATAAACAATATTAATTATTGAATCCAACTTAAAAGTATGTGACTCTGAAAGAAAGATATCGAAACATGCATGAAATGAGACATTAGGCCCACGAAAGAAAGCAACCAAGATAATTGTATCAAGCTAAATTTGAAGAATGCTTTTAAATGATGCAGCAAACAGTGTAGCTTAGTTGGGGTCAGCTGCCTGTGAATTTTCCCAAGTGTCAGAACGGATGGAAAACTCGAACAGATATGGTTGGTGAAAATTGTCGGACCGCAGAAATAGAGACGTTGTAATTTGATTGGTTAATTAACTTCAATTTGTGACAGGAAATTTTCTGCTCCGATAATATGAGCATGCAGATTGTTCCAACAGAAGAGGTTGGACGTAACATGGTACTCCGAGGAGATAATTTCTATTAATTTCACTGACCACGTCAGTTTCCAGCATAAGACAGAGGAACTGCATTTACGTATGGCACCACTTGTACGTCGTATAAGAAATTATGCCCTCGTATATATTAGTTATAACTTTAACATATAATCTATTCCTACAATTTGTTATGTCCTTTAGACCTTTTGAGTAACTTATGATTCATTAAGAAAGTAAAAAGATTTTTTGGGTGGGTGGATGGATTCGCTTTTTATTTACGTCCACACAAAAACCTTAGACTGTAAACCTAAGAACCAGCTCTGTAATATAGTGTTTTAAGAATTCTAAATGAAATACTAATATAAATGGAAATATAAACTAAAAGATGGTCGTACATTCTCTTTTTAAAAATATTTCGGAAAGGACTTAAAAGACGAGTGAAAATATCTTTCCAAGAAATATTTAAGACTTTGCTTACCGGTTTATAATATTGAACACGATCATAGATGATTCCAGTAAGTGTTACTGCCATATGTTTTCCTCTTTGATGACATTCTTTATAATACTTTTTCCTTATGTTTAAATAAATAATTACGTAACTAAATTACACACGAAGAAACTGTTTTTATCGAGGTACAAAGGGGAATTATTGGTTTCAAGAGAAAAAAAAGGCTTTCACCTCTTTACTAGTATAGGTGGCTTTCAGGAGAAATGGACTCGAGCAGCTGGGTTGCTCTGTGGCCGTAACTAATGACTCTTCAGCTGATTTGGATTGAAGGGCAGTTGTTCGACCATTAGAAACAAATAACAACAAATTGACTGTCAGGTTCCTATTACCACTCCAGAAACTTCTTACCACTAACAGTATTTAAGAATTTATAGTTTCTTGGCAAAGGTCAAGTAATAGCATATACGTATGGGGACAATCAGCAATTCTAAATTCCCACGTAACTTTTATTGTTGTTACGTAATAATTATTATACTGTTGTTAAAGGTTGCTATTATTGGTGATGTTATTATTGCTGCTGCTGTTAATAATAATAATAACAATAATAATAATAATAATAATAATAATTATTATTATTATTATTATTATTATTATTATTATTATTATTATTATTATTATTATTATTATTAATGCGAAGACGATTCATGATGGTATTAGAAGTGAGAGTGGCTTATTATTAGGTTCACTATTAGTAAAAGAAACGACAAAATGTTATTTGCGAAAAATATGAATCGATTTATCGATACCACAGAAACACAATTGAAAACAATTCAGATGAAAAAGTAATTGATAAAAGTAGAACTAAACAGAAGAGTGAATTTATTTATTCAATGCATTTAAATCTAGAATACATTTTCAAATGCTAAAAAACAACATAAGAGAAAGACTTTATGGCACAAAATTGAATATATAAGATTTTTAGACATATATACTTTCATTACTTTTGTTCATACCAAATTAGCTCTACTAAGTATATATTGCATGTATTTCATGATGTGAGTACACTTGTCAGCAGATTATTTCGAGATGTGTGAGTATTAACGTAACGGACAACTTAAATGCAAATTATTTCGAACTGTGTGAATATTAACTTAACGGACAACTTAATTGCAGATTATTTCGAGCTGTATAATATTAACGTAACGGACAACTTAATTGCAAATTATTTCGAGCTGTGAGTATTAACGTAACAGACAACTTGAATGTAGATTATTTCGAGATGTGTGAGTATTAACGTAACGGACAACTTAATTGCAGATTTTTTCGAGCTGTATAATATTAACGTAACGGAAAACAATTGCAAATTATTTCGAACTGTGAGTATTAACATAACGAGCAATTTAATTGCAGATTATTTCCAGATGTGTGAGTATTAACGAAACGGACAAATTAAAAATTGCAGATTATTTCGAGCTGTGTGAGTATTAACGTAACGGATAACTTATTAGCAGATGTTTTCGAGCTGCACTAATATCAACGTAACGGACAATTTATTAGCAGATTATTCCGAGCTGTATGAATATTAACGCAAAGGACAACTAAATTGCAGATTATTTTGAGATGCATTAGTATGAAAGCAACGGACAGCTTATTTGAAAATTATTTCCAGCTGATACGAGTATTAAAGGATATTTATACTATCATACATAAAGAAGACTGTCAACGACTTGGTTGAACTCGTCTAAAAACATCAATCGCTTTCGCAGCTTAATTTGTTCAGGATAAAAAAAAGATTCGATTCACAATCATTCTACATATATCATTCAGAATCGTTGGCTAGACTTCGTTAATGATAAAGCGTAGAACATTCCATTTTAGGAAAAGTCTATTTTCTTTGAATATGCCGGCTCAATAGTAGCATCCTACCGCGGATGGGATGAATTGAAGGCCTGTTACGCAAATACAGCCTAGCTTATGCCAGGCAGCTGATAACGATGCGGACAGCATTTGAATGCAATTTACCATCGCAAGCATTTATCATTCAGTATCTTATTGACATAATTTGGAGATTAATTTCTATATCGGTTTCGAAATTAGATAAATCACTTTAGCTGATTCGAATACATTTGCTACGCTCTATATATATATATATATATATATATATATATATATATATATATATATATATATATATATATATATATATATATATGTATATATATATATATATATATATATATATATATATATATATATATATATATATATATATATATATATATATATATATATACACACACATACATACACACCTAACTTTTGTAACAAATCATGGGTAATGGAGCACATTTAAACAATTTTTAGGCAGTGGTGTAAAGCCTTGACTTAACTTCGTTCCATTCGAAAATGCAAAAGGCTTTACTGAAACGCCCCTAAACTAGATATGGGGATCATTCGCACACCTATCGATTTATATACCAGTCTTAGTATTGACTTTATGATGATTTGTCAATATTCCTTTGCACTTAATTGCATTTGAGATCTCTCTATTCCTTAATTAAAGAAATATTATAGTGTTAGTACTGGCTTTATATACTGTTTATTAGTTCGATATACTCCCCGTATATTATGTGAAATAATTACCCGGTGATTTTTCACCTTACACATAGGGAGGTTTCCTCTGAAAATATGTGGAAACCGTGACCCTAGGGTGAACGCATGTAGTCTTTGTAAAACTATATTTCTTTTTAAATCGCAAGTGTCAAAATTCTGTAAACCCTTGCTCAGACCTCCCGCGGGCTGCCACTTACTGAAGAAATGGAGAAGGCTCGGTTAAAATAGATATATAGATGGTATTTAACTATAGGGTTGTATTATGTGCTTTGAGGAGAAGAATGAAAAAAATATCAAATTGAATTTGGACGACACTTGGTACGGGGCCCGCTGCGAACAATGCCGATTTCTATGTTGAAATAAAATATAATTGAAACCTCTGACAAAGCCTGACATCCCGAGTGCTATTGAATGGGTTGGGTCAATAACGCTACAGAATGCTTGTTTGTACAGTTTTTCTTTCAATTTACTGCATTTAGGTCGTTTTAGAAAGATCTCTGAATACTTCACAAATGTGCATTTCTCATCCATTGCAGGAGAAAAACCTTTCAAATGCGAGTTCGAAGGGTGCGATAGAAGGTTTGCGAACAGTTCGGACAGGAAGAAACATTCGCACGTGCATACCAGTGACAAGCCTTACAATTGTAAAGTGAGGGGATGTGACAAAAGCTACACTCATCCAAGCTCATTGAGGAAACACATGAAGGTACATGGAAAGACCTCCCCTTTCCCTGAAGACTATGATTCAGATGAGAATTGTAACAGTAATGACGAAGAATCCCCTAGCCCCACCGCCGTGAAATCCAGTCAATCCTCTACCCCCACTCAGTCAACAACGACCTCGACCTCCAGCCCTTCATTGCCAATACATCCCCACCCTACTCTTCCCCATTCACATCCAACGAACATTAGCGAGTGGTATATTTGTCAAAGTGCGTCGGGAATGCCTACGCCTCCAAGTAACGAACATTCGCCCATCGGAGTTTTAAGTCACTTGCCAACGTTACATCCACCATCTTTAGTGCAATATTCGTGATGTAGTGTGATGTCACTTCCTCTTGGGTTTTGTTGGTTATGTGAAAAGCATACAGGAAATGTTCAAGTTAATTCAGCATATAGGTACTTTATAAACTGTGTGATACACTCAACTACATGAATTAACTTAATTGTTTCTTCTGGATTGATAATTTCAAATTACTGGACAAAGTGAATTCAAAGCCTTTAAGAAAGTCGAAAACATCTTTGTGATCTTTCGCTTAGGGCCTTTCTGTATTACCTTGACAATATTCAATTAATAAAGTGCATATCACACTGGCTATTCAAATGCACGTGCATTAGGTTAATTACACGGTTACAATTCAAATGCAAGTGAATAATTCTGTGGAGTTTAGGATTTATATAATTTTTGCCATCAAAATATTGCGTCTTTAATATTTCAAGATGTATTTTTTGTACATCATTATGGTGACAATAATGAATGGTAATTTTGTGTGGTTGGAACATTTATTACTAATCATTGTCTTAAAATGACCTTGTCTAGCTTGAGTTATCAAACCTGACATTTTCTATTCCATTATCAGCAGCGGATAAAAGCAAATATATTTAGCTCCTGATCCCTTAGAATTTGCGAATCGAACACTTTTAATATTTTCCATTTTATTATTATTCAGAGCTTTGCTCTTTAGCGAGCCAATAATACTCTACCAAAGCATCAAACTATATTCCAATAGTTTTTTTTTGAAAATCATTAAAACAGCTTTTATTTGGTCTTAATTTTAAGAATGACTTCAGATTATTTCTTATAATCTTATTTCTTCGTGTAAGGTAGTTTCGAAAACCTACTTAAGTTCACATTTTACACATCATGAAGATGTCCGTTCCAATTAATCTTATTAGTATATGTACACACCAACTGTAACTGTTAAACAGAATATTGATTCTCTTATTCTTTATTTTATTAAAGAATCAATCTTTCTTGAAAATAATTTCTTTCAAGATACTATAATGTTCAAGACTCTTTTCACGAAATATTGACATTAAGTATTGATAATTTTATTTTTTTCAATTTATACAATGTTATTGATAAAAGCACTAAGGTGTCACTCTTGGCTCAATAAGTCGTGTATAATTTATTTGCTTCTTGTTGACAATTAACCGTTTATGCCAGTCTAGTGAAACTTTCAATTGAAAATGTTGTGTGTTCAAATCATTTAAATGGGTCCAATTATAATTTTTCATTCATTTTAAATAAATTACATATTTGCCATACCATTAACACTCTATCAAATGTCGATTCGAATTATTTGTAGTAGTGTGAGATGTTGCCAATAGAAGGCTGACTACCTCATTCAACTTTACGTTCAGGCAGCGACCCCTTTTTCTTCCTCAATTGTTTTCCTTTTTCTTTCTTTTTTTACTTTATCTTTTCCTACGTAGAGGTAGGTTATTGAATTTTTTTCACACTTTTGTGATTGATTTAAATAGCAAGGTCAAAAGATTTAATATTATCAGTTTGAACCAAACGTACATTGCCACCTGTATAGGTGAATTTACATGACATAGTTTTATTTTCTTCTAACACTAATCGACGGCGAAGAAATTATCAACCTGTTTATCAGCAACACAAGCATGCATTTATGCCTTGGCGTATTTCTGGCTAATTGTCAGTGTACGATATTTATTGTTAGTCGCATTTTACAACATTTCATTGCGTTACTTAAAATAAAATGCCAACTTTCAGTATCGATAGCATGATATTTATTGTTCATTATGCATGTCATAAATCAATTATTCACCTAAAGATTTAGTGAAAAAGGGCAAATGTATGCTTTCAGTCATGGTGGTGGTTCCATCTAAAATTCCTATAGAGAAAAACAAGCGCGAAGTCAAAAATTTATTTTTCGGTTCCACTCATATATTTCCTTCAAAAATGTACCAATAAATAAATTCGCCCAGCTCCCTCCTTAATTAGCAGGATTAAACATATTGGAAGATCTAATATGATAATCAAATATATTTGAAAGACAAACAAATATTTTAAGGATAATTGTTTCTGACATACTCTCTTTTTTTATTATTATTATTATTTCAGTTAAACCTCCGTTTATATGATGCTTACTATTGTAACAGTATATAGTACGTGTAACTATGTATGAAAAAGATAATCTGTTTAAATTAATTGCATATTAATTGCCATAAAACTTGAATTTCTTTTAATATTTTTCAATTCTTATGTGGTTCTGAAATAACTATAGAAGTTAAAGAAATAATATTTTTTTCACATTCTATTGGAAAGAAATTAAAGATGATGCCGCACTTTCGCTTCTATTTCAATTGAAGATCTCACCCGGAGCTCCTATTGAGTTACACAAATTTTTTTTTGATCGAAACATTTTACTGACATGTGATATAGGTTTATTTCTTGTAATTTCATCTCTCATGTTAATTTTATTTTTACACACCAGGGGTTATTTGTTTTAATTCTTAATATAAGGAATAGTCTGTCTGCATTTTTAACAATTCAGGATGTAATTACTTTAAAAATATCAGTGCATAATTTAAAAGTTTCCTCCAAATTGTTTCATGTTCATGACCTTAAATGACTGCTTATAATAATTTTATTTTCGTTCCTAGTTTTTAATATCCAATCTTAAATATATTCCCATATTTATGTTTTTTTCATAAGACACGTAGGACGATAGCCAACACATTTTGGGGGTGTAGGATTTTTTAATTTGTATTTTTCTAATGATATTACTATTGAATAGACTAATAAATAAAACCAAAAAAAACTACCAATGAGATAAAAATAAACAGCTTGTTCACACTACGTTTTGTCATAATCTGCATAATTATATTTAATTACATTTGACATTTGTTTGAAACATTACCAGCACGCTTGTCAGACAGTTCACTTCTCGAGTATAGAAGCAACACTAAACACAGGAGGCGTGAGACAAGAATTATAGAAACAAAACAAAAACTAAATAAATAGATAAATAACAATGCCTTCATTTTCCCTGCAAAGTTTTGTATTTATGGACCTGAGCTTCGCATAGTGTTGCTTCTAAGTACTAAGTCTAAAGGCAAACACTTCCTTTGATTGACGAGTTTTTGGAACAACGATCCCCTTGTTTTGACAGGAGGCTATCAAACCTGTGTATTTCACTTACCAGATCAATCAACATGCCTGGGAGGGGGCATTACTTTGAGATACTCACCTGGCTTGTACTATTACCTCTTCTCGTTTGGATTTTATTAAATTACCCCAAACCAGCCTCCTCGTAGCTGATTTTGTACTTGTTTTACTCTTCATTCACGAGATTCCAGACAAATTATTCCAGTCAGAATACTTTTGCTGATAAATTGTTTGTTTTGTATATTACATGAAATTGGATTAGGTCGGATTAGATCAGATTATTGGGTTAAAAAGATAATTTTCTAAAGCGGGAAAAAAAAACAGGTATCAGCACAAAACAACGCTTTTGTGCCACGCATTTTACGACGATTTATGAATAATTTGACCGCCAATAAAATTTATATTTTCTATTTGAAAAAGTAAAAATCTACGCACTCGTTATGTAATTTTTTTTCTTCTTTTTATTCGAAAATAATATTACCTAATGAATACAGTATTTGACCAGTGTCTAAAAACACGCAGTCAGCAATTCCAGAACATGTAACATTGTCTAGAAACACGCGATTCCATAGCATGTATTTAAAAAAAAATACTTTTGTAATTCGGTTTCGATGATTTTTTAAAGTTTAAAAATGTAGGATCTTTGGAAAATTTATAACAATGTTAGTGATAGCTTGACAATGTGTGCAGATGCAGCTTAATTTCTTTTCTTGGTTACAAGGAAAAATGATTTTGAAAAAGCCTAAATTGTCTAAATTGGTACTTTATTTCTAACAATTAGCTATAAAATATCTTATTTTAACCTTTCATTTTAAATCTATTTTCATTGACAATAATCCAAACTAAGTAAAAGTGTGATTTTCGTATCATATATACTACTTTCATTAATATACGACTTGTTGCATTCGGTACATTCACTATTAGATATATCTATTTGTAATTTAAACATAACCTAGGTATAAGTTCAAATGGGAACATTTTCTTACATCTTCTATAGCTACCTCAACTGTATGAAATTCAAAGGATGCAAATCTGCTTTCAGAATAAAAACAAATTATGTTGTTATACAAACACAAGCATGGTTTCTTCTAAGTTCATTCAACAAAAGCATTATGAAAAAGGACGCACGCAGGCATCACTGGATGCAAATTTTATGTGTGCTAGGATGTTCCATGCTAAGATTCACTGCCTGAAAGTAATGCAGCACTCTGTTGTAATTTATTGCAATTTATTACATTATGTCTGGTTTATGTGTAACACGTCGTATACCATTCATGTAGAAAGAATATGTAGTCATATTTTTAAGAAGCTGTTTATGAATACAATGATTCATGATGAATAAAACATTCTAGTGACATTTTTGTAATCTTGATTTTGTTCCACACAGAAATAAAAAGATTAAAAAAATATTAATATATTTTTCAAAATTATAAGTTTAATCGTGTTATCAAGCATTTCCTCGTAGGCATTCTTGAAAGTGTGATGCGAGAAAAATATAATATATCGATATATAAAAATCGATATATAAATATATCGAGAAAAATATAAATTAATCATATCCTCCAATGTCTGTTTTCTAATATTTCATCAATAAGTTTAAGCATCACTGAAAATAAATTATTACCTTAATTACGAAAATGCAAATGTGTATTGCTTAATACAATTAATAATATAAATTAGAACACAATCAAAATGATCATTCAGTTAGCACACACAATCAAAATGATCATTAAATCAGCACACACAATCAAAATGATCTTTAAATATTAGTACAATGTCTAAAAGTGAAATCCATTCGTTGATATGTTTGATAAGAAATGGAAATTTCATAAAAAATCACCTGAAATATATTAATTTACAACGAAATCAAGTTAGTCGTTTATTGTTTCTTTCTATCTAACTGAGCACGCACGAATGGCTTGTGTTCAGTGTATATTTGTATGTATCTGTGTGTCATTTTGCCTTTTCTAATCTGTCTTTTCTCATTGTCTATGGTTACCAATTTTTCACTCCAGAATATTTCTTGCAATGTGGAGTGCACCTTTTCTACTTTTATTTGTTGATTTGTTTTTGCATACCGTGTATCAAATTAATGCCAAATTAAATTCATTTTGTTGGGATGAAAGAATAATAAAACAGTTTTTTTTGGCAAAAAAGCGAACAAGCGAATCAAGAAAAACACCAGTTTGTCAGTCACTCGGTCATTTGTACATGTCCGGCCATACTTAAGACGGGAAAGAATATAGTTTTACATATAGTCGGGAAGGGCACTAATATATTGTCATTTAAACTGTAATAATAATAATAATAATAATAATAATAATAATAATAATAATAATAATAATAATAATAATAATATTGAGGACTTTATATAGCGCCGTATCTTTAGAAGCTCTAAGCGCTTTACGACATGCTGCAACCCTTAAAAAGAATTAAAAAAACTGATATATATAATGATATGATTACAAAATAAAAACAAACACCACAAAATTAGAAACAGAAAAACATGCTGTAAATTTTTAAGGTAAGGAGAGGTTAAAAGGATACATTATTAGGTCTTTATGACTCTTGCAGTTGAAATTGATACGCGTCAACACGCTTAGATATTCATATGTTGTGCAGTTCTATTGGAAACAAGTGACCTCTGTGTTCACTTTGGTTCCATTATTAATCAATGTCAGTCTTATCATTATATTGTTAAATATGACTATTCATGTCACTGTCAGTAGGTATTATAATTCCAGTGTATTAAAAAGAGAAGGAACAATATAGTCAGTTTTAAGTTTTGAATTTTGCGAGAAAGAAATGTAAGCCAAAACCCTTGCACGTAAGTGAAATTGTGTAAATTGTGACATACAAAACACCGTTAGCAATGAGTCGCATGATATCCATTGGTAAATATGTGTGGAGGTAGGTGTAATGAAATAAATTATATACATATTGAACTAATATGGAGTTGTCAAAGAACTATGTAACAATTAAATTTAAATCATACATGATGTTACTTTTGCTTTGTAATGATTTATCTTCAGTCGTGTCAGTTTCCGTATCCGACTTTTAACATTACAGTGTTTTGTTTAGATCTGCACGTTCCCACAGAACATGCTGCGCAATGTTTCCTTATTCTATTTAAAAACCAATGGCAAAGTTTATCCTTACTGTTAATTTGTCCTACCTGAATACCGCTTTTTTGACCAATGTGTCAGTTTTAATGCCCATTAATAGAGAGTGGAGCTATTTACAATGAAAAAACTTCAAGAATGTGTCTCAGCCATTCCGCATCTTCCTGCTGTTTCAGACAAGAAGGCCCCAATTTAGCTTAATGTCTATAATAGCCACTCTTCATTCACCCTACATCAGTGGTAGCCACTTTAGAAAGCGGGGTCCTGTAGTTAGCATGTCACCCGAGCCAGGACCTTTTCAACCCTTCATCCTTCTTGAGCTCCCGTCTTTCGGATTAAACAGATTTGCTAGACGCGATTCGACACCGTCCGTCCTGAATTTATAATTAGTTTTTCGAATAAAACCTTGCCCCGTCAAAAATACTGGATTATATAACAGGGCAGTGATGGTCAGTGGGTTTGGAAGTGGGAGTCCATTGTCCATAGTTGTGTCTTTATTGTCCAAGATCAATGCAGTGTCCACTCCCGCGGTGCTATTGGGTCTTTAATGAGGTAAAATCGGCCCTGACAAGTGACCGCCATTCGCGATATTCAGATGTCAAATTACGCCGCTTTGTCCATCCAACCCAATATGAACTGGATTCAAGTGTATGATCTTTTAATCTTATCATAGAACACAATGGCTGACAGACGATTTGTTCCTCGACGCACAATTCCGTGTCTTCAAGGAGAATCGCGATTGTTTACAAAAGGAGTACATGTAATCCGGTCTGTTCATCCAGCGAGGCTGACTGACCAAAAAGCATGATTCGACCTTTTATTGGGATGTGTCTTCAGTTAGACGACTAATAGAGAATGAAATAAAAACATTTCTTGCGGTGAACGAGAGCTTGAATTACTTTTAGCCTGTTTATGTCCTCGTACTGGTATATTTGTATTCAGATGCTGGAAATAATTCAATTGTACGATGGGAGCAGCATTTGCAAACAAGATTATGATATTCTTCGAGAGTAGTTTTAATACGGATATGGACTTTTGAATACGTTGTATAAACGTAGATCTTTCTCACTTTTAATGGCATTTCCCTCTGATTTCCCACTTGAATACATTTTTTTTTTATGAAGAACTCGATGGCATCTTTGCAAATCCTTTTCTGGTAAGAAAAACTGCACACAACAAAGGCAGCAGCTTACAAGTGTCTGTGTTTCGATAATTTCTCTTACTAGAATACCTATGTTGATAATTTCTCTTACTAGAATACCTATGTTGATTTACATTTTTATGGAGTGAGTTATTTCCCTTCACGCAACTTCTGAGGTATTTGCATGGACCAACCACTTGTGAAGTATGTCTTTTATGAATTTGCAAGGAAACATAACATAGAAAGGCTTAGCATTTTAAAATGGGCAAAAAATAGCTGATGTATGTAATAGAAAATAGCAAGAAATAACTAACGAGTGTTCAATATTCATTGGCTGCATTATGTTTGTACTGATATATACTGTGTGGTATATAAAAGTTATTATATTGTTATATTGTATAATCTAATTTGATATTACGATATCTGTAAGTCTTACTGAAAGAAAAAAAATAAAGTTTCTTTTGACATCTGTTAAACCTTCACAAAACGATACGTGCCTCTAAAAGCGAATCGGAATTTTATCAAGTTTAAAGCTCCAACCCATGAAATGTAAGACGTTGTACTGGACAGCAGAGACGACGTTGTGAAGAACTGTGTAAGGGATACTAACAAACAAGGAAATGAGAAATAATAAATAGGGGATGTCGTTAAATCATCATCATATATTATTTTTACCATGACTCCTTACTAACTCTATAAATCTCATAAATTCTGTGTGGCTTAGAAACGTAATTCTTGGAATAGACAGACAGACAGACAGATATAGATAGACAGCAAAAGAGACGATAGGTGGATGGGAAAGATATATTGACTTGTTTTCGCAGAATGGATATCACGTTAATATTTGAGTTCTTATTCCTTTTGGAGTTTATGTTAAGGAAAATAATACAAATGCAAAGTATCTGCATCAGGGACAGTTATGTTTAGCGTTGATAATAATAGCAACAAATGTCTAAATTAATAATTTAGAATGTAATAATATAGCAACAAATGACAAAATTAATGATTAACATGCGATAACAATAGCAACAAATGACCAAGATTACTGAATTAGCTTGTGATAATAATAGCAACAATTGACATAAAATTAATGATGGAAGCAAAGTAAATTTGGACGCCAATCGTTCTTGAGACAAAGGCATGATTCTGAGCTGCAGTTACAAAAGCTGTATGAAATTTGTACAAATCAACGTATGGTTGTACACAGTGCCGGATTTAGGACAAACGAGGATCTCTGCTAGTTAAGATATGAGGCCCCTTACAACGAAAAATTCATCATAATTTTATTTTTGCCAAGATAGGCCCCCCTGGCCAACAGGGTCCCTATGCTTAAGCACACGTAAGCACAATGGTAAATCTGGCACTAGTTGTGTAGCGCGATTTAAGAAAAATAAAGGGAAAGAAAGAATTAATAATGAAAACATCTACGTTTACGAACAAAATAGCATTTTTCGTTTATTTTTTTTTCTGACATAAGAGTAAAAATACGGGCATCTTAAATGAGCAATCGCCACCATTGCACATATTTTTTATCGGAAATTTCAATTATGAAGGATAATTGTAACAATTATTGAAGCACATTCTTTCAATCGTTATAAGAGTCCAAAAAAAAGCTGAAGAAATTCGTAGACATTATAATATAGGTATTATTCCAGAATGATCTAGACTGTGAAGAAAATATTAATGCTTAGGAGGTTTAGCGTAATAATTCGTTCTTAACAGTCTTACACTTCTTAAGATGCATATGGCTGACATTCATTTTAACGAATGTTATATAAAAGAGTGACATAAACTGAGATAACCGCATTTGCAAGGTTAAAGAAAAAGCATGTCTGGAGAACTTTGTCTGTAGGGTTAAAACAAAATAAAAACTTGTTGGAAAGGTTTTCAACATCTACCATGGCATTGCTCCACGGATTCTGAATAGCGCCATATTTGTTGAAATCTGTTCAAATATATATATATTAATCCAATGTAATATTGTCTGTATTCGCTTATGAGACGGTTAAAATGAAAACAACAAAGACCATGATGTACCGTTGCATAATTAGCAATGGATCAAACGATATCTATTGCTAAATATGTGTGGAGGTAGGTAGGATGAAGATCCATTTTGTTTGTTCTTCTGATCAGTCCTAACAAACGACAGAGATGTTAATCTGTTGGCGTATAATGTGACAGCAGATCTGGGTCAGTGCAGATTGGTGTTGGATTCGACTTATATATATATTCTACACGACGTCTTAGCCATCACGATACTTTTTCACGTGAAAGCCAGCTTCCCTTTAATTCGTATATATTACATGGGACAGCAAAGGGCGACTCGCAAAAAAATATTGTTTCCTATAGGATGAATTTGGATTTGTGCTTGTTTGGTAGCCAAGGGTGACTCGCAAGAAGTTATAATTTATGTAAGAAGGATTTGTGTTTGATAGTAAAGTCCTGCTAAAAAATAATTTATATTTCGTAAAGATGGATTTTTGTATTTGCTTTTGTTTTAATTGCAAATGATGATTCGCAAATATCATGCTGACATTATTGTTACCCTGCTAACTCTGCCCATGATCGATCAAACACTTTTAGGAATACGAGTCAGAGTACTGTTATGAAGAAATATATAGAGATATACCATTTTCATTTAATCTCTTTAGATGATTCCTTATTCATCACAAATATACCCTGATGATGTTAACCCCGCTCGACATCCGTTCAAAATGAATCTGTTCATTTAAACGAAATAAGTGGGCGAAGACGTGCAATTCATAGATAGGTATAGACTGTTCATCTTTGTATTGCCTGAGGTTCGTTAAATATTTTTGAAAATACACGATATGAATTAAATCTGACATTGCATTGAAACAATGTCCCTAAGAAGTTTTGTTTTCGACAGGCTAACACCAAGAAGATAAAATTCAGTTCCTTCTTTTTCCTTTCTTTTCTGCCTCATCACTAATCATTGGTTTTGTGCTGTGGAACTTGCTTCAGAACCGAATAGCAACTGGAAAAGGGATAGTGGTGGCATAATAAAATTTCTGCAATATCACGAGGTCATCTTACTGAAAAGAGAGTGAAGTAAATTGAATGACTTGAATTTTTTAAGTCTTTATTATATTTCATAAACCCGGGAGAAATTAACTTTACTTTCGCATAACCCATTTTCGATAATTCCATTATGACAAGCCATATGCATAATAGTCCAAACGTCGCCACTTGACGGCGAAAAACATTTAAAATGAAGTGGGGGAAATGAATATAAAATGAGGCTAGGTGCTGCTTTTGTATGAAGCATGTGTCACCGGCTATAGAATTATGTGAGATACAAGATGATTCCCATTAGTAAACGAAATGAGGAAAATTTTCTCCATTTTTACGGCGCATGGATGGATGGTCAAACCGTAAAGCAAGATTAAGGGGCCTTTTGGAGGGACAGGCGTGCTGTGAGCAGAAACCTTTTTATTTAAAAAAAGGACGAAGGAAATAAAAACAATTTCACATACAGAGACATACAAACTGGCACAAAAATGTATAAAAGCATAACATTAAAATATGTAAAATTCTGCTACATGCAGACAACCATGCATGCAATGTGTGTAAAGGGCAATACAAACAGTATTTTGTGTGACATATCAAACACCGGAATGAACGTCTTTTCGGTACTGTATTTTACAAGTAAAAGGGTATATATATATATATATATATATATATATATATATATATATATATATATATATATATATAGACATATATATAGACATACATACATACAAAGTCTTTTCGGTACTGTATTTTACAAGTAATATATATATATATATATATATATATATATATATATATATATATATATATATATATATATATATATATATATATATATATATATATATATATATACATACATACATACATACATACATACATACATACATACATACATACATACATACATACATACATACATACATACATACATACATACATACATACATACATACATACATACATACATACATACATGTTATTTGAGTGTGTGTTGCATACATAACCTTGAACGATGGAGGATGTGTGGTTGCTGTTCAGAAGCAATTCAACACATTTTTGAATACATCATGCTAAAGAAATTGGAGCTAAATGTCTGTCTCTTGGTCACATTGAAGCTTGCTGACGACTGGACTGAGCTGGGCGGGTATTAAATTTGCGACACTTGGATTACAAGTTCGACACTGCCAATTTGTTACAGAGGTTCTCAATTAAAGATCTATTTTGAAATATGACATACAAAAAAATGGAGTTGGTTTCGATAAACGTGAAATAAGTTTTAACGGTCAGAAGGATCGCCTAAAGTTAATCGAAAATTCTCGCGTAACAGTCCATGGCCATACAAAACATTAAGAACACTAATAAACAGTGGTTACAGTACTACGGTTTCTTTTTATTGGAAGAATGCTAAAAGGATAAAGAATTTAGCAGTTCGTTCTTTCTCATGGAATATTAAATGTTAATTGTTTCTTACCTTATCATTCTTCTTGAACAACATAGAAGCGAAGTTTAAAACCGATGTATCAACCATGTTTCGATATTTTCGAGAACGTTTTATTTACAAATCTGATCATATGATCTGTTTAAAATTGTCACAGATATTGGCATTGATAAATCAGGCATGGACAAAAAGTCAGCAACGTGTGACGTAAGAAATTTTTCATGATGAGAATGACTCCATCCGGAGCCAGTCAGAGCGCATTAATATCATGTGACCGGAAAGTGATACCTCATCCATCATAACTATGAAATGGAAAACGATTGCGGATATGACTTTAATCAAGGTATCACTTCATTAAGAAATCCATCCATCACATGTGGTCAGGAATCAAGGTGAATAGGGTAATGGTAGCGGAAAGCAACATTGGGAATGATTAAATAGCCCTCTAAGTTCCAGAGATTTTATATCAGAAACTGGTTCCCAGATAACTGCTTTGTTTGTTTACTGACGAAAATTTGTATAAAAATAAAATAAAATATCAAAGAGCTGTCGAGTCGCATTTTTCCAGCTTTCATTCCATATACAATACGACTTTCCTTTCTAAGAATACTTTAAATCCAGGAAATATTAGGAAAGAGGCAAATTATAAATTTCTTCTTTGCAGAAACGTATTTATTTAGATTTGTGTTTTCTACTTATTTTGTTTAATTTTTATTCGATTATTTTATATAATTAAATTATTATATTGCATTAATTTTAATACCCGTCTTTGCTTGCCATGGGATCTCGTATTTTTTATACGTGCATTAAATTATATTTTCACAGGATGTATTTTTTTTTTTACATTCGCTTCCGCGGATGAGATATTGCATTCACAACTCTGAGGTCAGTCTTACGTAGAATGTGTGATAATAGACGATATTTGGACCAATCGGTTGTTAACGACACAAAGACTGTCTGAGACAAAACAAGACAAGATGTACTGAAAAGACTTATTACGTTCAGGTTGTAAGGGATATAACAAATGATATATATATATATATATATATATATATATATATATATATATATATATATATATATATATATATATATATATATATATATATATATATATATATATATATATATATATATATATATATAAGAAAGAACACGAATATAGTTGGAAATGGACCACGCTATTTTGTCAATTCGCAACTTCTCAGTCAATCTTACTGTCACCACAATCGTAGAAATAACCGAGGTGACCCATATGGTTTGAGATTGCTGTTTTTGAGAATAAATTTCTGGCGAAACAAACTATAATTTTTTCCATTAAATTACTACAATGATATATTTCCGAAGCATAGTTTAGTCTTGCAGAAAAAACCGAGAACTTTCCGATTGGATACATATATTGTTTTATTTACCTTGATGAAAAGTATGGTTTCAGAAAGTCTGCGTAAGCAGAAAGAAAAACCTTCTTGAGTAGTATTTCTACAATGTAATGTAATAATTTCTACAATGTAATGTAATAATCACAGCAAGATATATTCCTAATCTCTGAAATCAGTTTAACATTTTTTTTTTACTTACAATGAAAGGAAATATAAAAAAAACAGTATACAGACTTTAAAAATATTTTAATATTAAAGACTTTCTGTACATAATTTTCATGTGACAGGTATCTCTGCAGTTTTGATAAATCGTGTTCGCATATTAATCATACCGTCTACGTCATCATAAGATTATGATCTGGCTGCTATTTCGTTGCCAAATTGTTAAGGCGTCGTAACTATTGTTTTATGCACGTGAGTTTTCAGCAAATTAAGGCCAATAAAGGCTGACTCGAGAAAAGATTTCTGTTTGAGAAGTGTGATATTTAATAACAAGAGAAAAAAAAAAGGAAATGAAACGTGTCCGAGTAAATGAAAAGATGAGTAGTATAGAACGCGAGAGAGAAGTACAAAACCCCCAGAAAACACTGAGAAAACGTTTTGTAATAAAACAAAAGTTAAACTTGTTGCAAGAAGCGATGTGTAAGGAATGAGTCGATATATACAGAACTTCTCTGTCTCTTTCTGATGGAAAAGAAAACGAGAACGTTCCGATGGTGGGAGAGTCCTAAAAAAACACGAATGCATTCAGGAGGATGCTGATAACGGATGAAAGCAGTGTTGCAAAACCGTCACTATGCATACATATACGTGTTCTTGCTTTCAAATTACATCGATTGATGAAACTTTCAACTGCACCAGTTGTAGTGGTGTCATCAAAATTAAGAAAGCGTCAGCCCCACAAAAGACTACAATGCAGGATTTCAAACAAACCTGTTTGTCTGTCTGTGTGTGTATGTATGTATGTATGTATGTATGTATGTATGTATGTATGTATGTATGTATGTATGTATGTATGTATGTATGTATGTATGTATGTATGTATGTATGTATGTATGCAGGCATTTCTGTCGGTCTGTCTGTCTGTCTGTCTGTCTGTATGTATGTATGTATGTATGTATGTATGTATGTATGTATGTATGTATGTATGTATGTATGTATGTATGTATGTATGTATGTATGTATGTATGTATGTATGTATGTATGTATGTATGTATGTATGTATGTATGTAACCATAAAGACATGTACGTTTATGTACAGTATGCCGACAATATACTGCTTAGAACTGACCTATGTGCACGTTTGGTGTGCACTAAGTGGCAATATAATGGTTATAGAAGAATTTATCCGATTATTTAACGATTGAGGACAACATATTGCATGTACCGAATCTCTACCCTAGCCACAGGCAGCTTAGAAAGCTCTATACTTTCGACAAATTGAACAGTAAAAGACAAAATTGCATCAGTTTGTTTCATCTGACGTCAAATGTCCACATATCATACAGATAAAGGAGATTACGTGTTCTTTATTTCAGACGAATTTTTGCAGTTTTCAAGCGAGGGCCCGAGGCGCCAGGGCGCAATATTGTTAGTGGCGCCCTTACTTTGATTCAGAGAGCCGTTTTTACATCAGTTGCCAAACGTTCTCCTCCATCTCTTAAATATAAGTTTTATGAATTATTGCCTCCGTTGAAGTGTGAAATACTTCGAAAATTTTATGTACAAAAAGCTCCCGACGGCACTTTCCTAACCTGGACCGCGTGCATTTGCATCCCAATTCCCAGTCTCCCCTTGCTCCGACACTGATTTTGCCGTACACTGTACAACTTAGAAGCTCTGGTTTCTTAGGTGTCAAACATGCCACCCCAGCTTGGTTTATGCAGGAATGGAAAAGGTTTATATTCAGAGTTACACCTCCCATCAATTGTATATGCTGCAAACCTGATCAATGAATTTAACGCATTACAGTTTACACCTGGGAAATTCGCTTCATGCTCGATGGAGTCGTCTGAACAAGGAAGGAGAAGGTATCTGGAGACCATTTTTAGATGATTGACAGGTATGAAATTGGCACTTCTTAACAAATGTAACTAAAAACCAGTTGCAGGCAAAAAGGTTCAAACCAATCTTAATAACTTATATTAAATCCCGCTGCGATAATGCTTACAAAACCGTGACCATGGAATGAAATCGAGGCTTTGAAATATTGCCAGATCGATGACTAAGCATAGACTACAGGGAAATGAAAACTGTGTAAATAAACAGTGCCAAACGTAAATTGAAACAATTTTTCATCATCTTTTTTTTTTCAAAGGCCTTTTAAAAATATTTTATTTTTATTAATAATTTTATAGACATATTTGTCTAGGTCTGCCGTTTTATAATATATCTTCAATGTCTGTATGGATTACTGCCAGTTACAAAGCACATGATGATCGATAAATGTATAATACCTCAACCCAAAATCTGTCGCTGTCGAGGTCATATATCTTGCCTTGCAGAAAATTAATTGCAAATTCTTTCAGACCAATATTTACATTGTCCGTATCTTTTGTAATTGACCGATGTTGTGCATATTTTTACAATGAAGTGAGCAGACGAAAAAATGTTTTCACCAATACCATGTGGCCAGGCGTTGCACACCGTCCACCCTTCGTCGTTTGGTTTCATTGAATATTTAGAATATCTTCTCAAAATCAGACAGACGTATTTCAAATGCATCATTATGAAATAACGTTTAGCGATAGGTGATATTTAATAATAAATATAAATTTATTATTTTGGTTTTTTTTTACTTTCACTAAAAGATTGCATTTCACAGGACTTCTGAAAAACCGTTGAGCCGAACCAAATGTCTCAGTCAGCATCCTGGCATAAATTCCTTGTAAATTTAAATTTATAGAATGGTAATTATTTGTCATCTTCTGTTGTTCATAAAAGAATTTCTAAACATAATACAGTGAGTTGCAACAAAAATAATTCTGATATAAATGCCTTCTAAATCGATACAAATGGTGCTGATTCGCTTTTTAATATATTCACCGGTACTCGCAATGCAAAAACATTTAAACAGCTTTCTTTTAATTTTTCTTCACAGAATAGCCAAACTTTTACAGAATGCATTCTGGCATAAATGACTTTTAAATATTTTTACTGATCTCTAATAAAGAATGCCACTGTTTCTAAAATAAAATAAAAGATGTATGACTTGTTTTAAATAGTTTAACAATATTCGACTAAATTTGACATAGTCTTTCAAACTGTACGTTTGACCTTGATCCACCATTAAATTTAGCCGCACTTATTCAAGTAGAAAACATTTATGTGTCTTCATTTTGAAATGCACTCAAAAGAAATGTGAAAATTTAAATTTAACGATACACATCTCATCATTAAAACACGATTTCCATTTCGGACTGTACACATAATTTCCATTCCATACTGTGCAAAAAATTTTCATTCCAATCTGTACACATGATTTCCATTATATACTGTACACATGATTTCCATTCGATACTATACACATGATTTTCTTTCTATATGATACTATACATATGATTTCCATTCGATACCATACCCATGATTTCCATTTTATAATGTTCATATGATCTCAATTCTATACTGTACACACCATTTCAATTTGATACAGTAAACAGAATTTCAATTTCATGCTTTAGACACGATTTCACATTGATACTGTACAAACAATTTCAATTTGATACTGTATACACGATTTACATTCGACGTTGACCACGTGATCTCAGTTTGATACTGTACACTTGATTTCAGTGTGTATAACTTTGACTTCTTCTTAAACACCACCTACCAATATTTGTTATAAAATCTGATAAAGGGTTCTCAGTCATTAAAGTTTTTCATATTTATTCTTTTTTTCGTTATTTGCAAATGATGTTCATCTAATGTTCAAAGCGTCCATTATTATAAAAATATAAAATTCTTTAAATGGACAATTCTTAATCTGTCGTCAATGGCTCTTGAACCGATTTAATGGAAAGCATACTAAAAACAGTCCCTTTAAAGTTAACAAAAATTATAATAATCATTCATATATTATTCAATGTAAATCTGCCATTACTAAAACGAAAACACTTTTTACCATTCTTTCAAAACAGAAAAGAGTTCAACAATTGATGACCTTGTATAAAGGATTTTAAAATTAAAATAAACAGTGCAGATCCACAGTCCAAATACGGCTGTTATGTATACAACTATAAATCATTGATGTTACACTTTTTCAAACCAGTACAAATAAATTTGACTAAAGCTGACAGAAAGCATCATGTTTCAAGGTCTTGAGTGTAAAAGATACAAATAATGATTATCTGTCGTCAAATATTAGCGATCTAAATAAAACGAATATCTCTAAATAAAACAACTAATCAATATAATTTGAAGAACTTTTGAATAGGAGCGGCCTACTAGCTCGGCTTTCCTCGCCATCCACTTACATTTTCTAGCTTTGCTCCATGACATATAAGTAAGCGATCTCGAGCCCACTTAGGCTTCTTGTTTTGTCTACTAGTAATGAGAATATTTCTCCACTAGTGTAAATTGCATTGTCACATACTGCAGATAATTTTTGCAATAATTATAGTCATTCAACTATGCTGCATATTTTCAATAATTACAGTCACTGAATTACACGGCATATTTAGAATAATTATTGTCAAGGAATTATACAGCCTAACGGGAATAATTACAGTCACTGAACAAAACAGCATATTTGCAAAATAAGCAAAGTGGGCAAAATAAAAAACGTATCCATGCACTCGTGCAGGTTGGTATTGTTTTGGGTTCTTAACGCCATTTTTCGGTGCAAGATAGGCTGCCAGTATAACTGTTGGAGGAAGAACTCGGGGAAAAAAACCCGGTACGAACCACCAACCTTCGGGTAGCTAGCTACTTGCAAGCTTTCTCACATACCCCGTTGGCCAAGCCGAGACTCGAAACAATGTGGACTGAGATGAGATGGCAATGATTGGTAAAGGCGAACACTCGACCACCAGGGGCCCTACACTCAAACCGATAATAATTGCGTAAGCAAATACCGGCTGAAACTTTAATCTGAAAAAAGTTTCGACCCTGTCAGCAGCAGCGGAAGGACATTTTTCTTCAGTGCACTGGGAAGAAGTGAACATTTATCTAGTTCTGCAGTTCATTTATACACGAAACAAATATTCACCTGCCACTGAAATACGACAACCATTCTTGTCCCTATTCTAATAGCATACCCTACCTCCGCAAGAACAGTTCACAAAGCAATGCAGCTCTTTGATCTTTCAAGGCTGCCAAGGAATGAAACTATCAAAAAGCTGCCGTGTCAGAGGTCACATTTTGAACGAATGCCGTTTAAAACCATTGGTTTTTGCATGGGAAAAATGTTACGTGTACAGAGAGTTTGCAAGTCTCATGTACGCGTATGTTTCAAACTATTGCAAATACGTTCATATCAATATCCATTTACAGTCATTGATACATGCAAAACAAAAATATTTATACTATCTTTAAATTCTTACCCAACCTGATAAACTAAGGACATGGAAATACAGTGGTGTACACGTTGTTCATTCTCAACAAGTAATAAGGAAACAGACTATAACACATTTCTTTTCACTCACTACGTAACTGGCGAAACCTGTTAAGCGAACATACAGGTGACAGTTTTTGGGAATGTAGCCGTTCAATACGGTAATATTGGTTGGAGAGAATGGACGTTAGGTATACAGGAAGACAATAAAACAGAAGTATCTTCATTGAATGAAATTGTCGGGTATAATGTTAGAAACTTGTAGGGCATAATTGTAGAAATTGTCGGGGATAGTGATGGAAATTGTCGGGCATGATATTTGAAATTGTTTGGCATAATGTTGGAATACAGGAAGGCAATTGACAATATCGATACATAATACATAATTTGAGTATATTTACTCACAATATGTCTAGCAAGTAAAAATAACCCACCGTAATTTGGTGAATTGTATGAGAGAGAGAGAGAGAGAGAGAGAGAGAGAGAGAGAGAGAGAGAGAGAGAGAGAGAGAGAGAGAGAGAGAGAGAGAGAGAGAGAGTCCGTCTCATGGCCATTTGAATAATCAATGTGCAAATTTACGAATGACGAAATAACGAGAGAAAGGGATATTGTTTACTTAATAACATTACTATGAATGATATGAAAGATGCAAGATTTTATAACATACCAATAATAAAAGCAGGCGATTATTTTCCATAATGCAAAACATGGGACTAAAACAAAATGTATCAACCCACGATACTCATTTCAAAATGTATTATCAAGACATGTCAACTCATAAAGGGTTATATGTTCTCATGGCTGATATAGTAACATGTCTTTTTCATTGGACACATAACAGCAGTGCAGACAAAGTCTATGACTTACTGACGTGAAATGTATCCAGTTTGGAATGCAGACGGTTATAGGTTTCAAATAGTCATCGATCACTATCAACCAAGTAATTCGATATTATTAACAAAGGAGAAAAGAAATGTGTAAGTATATCAAGCAAGGGTTTGTTAGACAATAAGCGCAAAAGAAACAACCCTTTGAAATCGTATATAAACAGTCTAGCTGGCAACAGATAGACATACTCGAAAAGTAATGGAAATGTGTAAATTTGTTTCTTTCTTGACAGCGGGTGGTCGAGTTGTCTAAGGCGCTCGTTTTTGCAGATCATTAACAGCTCACCAATGTCCGCGTTGGTTCGTGTCTTGGGCTCGTCAAACATTGGTGTGTAAGCTAGTCAGTACCTTCCAGTGGGTCGATGGTCCTTCCCGTGGTTTTCCAGACTTCTCCTTCTGCCAAATATATTGCCGGCCATACAGTAGCGTAGCGAGGACATATGGTACCCAAGGCAAGAACCACGGCATGAGCTAAAATTGCGCCCCTATAAAAGTTTTGAAAGTATAAAAATGTTCTATCCATCGATTTTGCTTCCCCTCCCATTCAAGTGGCGCCCATGGCACGTACGGTGCAACAACCTCGCCACGCCTCTCCGGTCATGCATAGCCAATCATGTGCTAAAATATGGGGTTAAACTCTTAAGAACAAAAACAACAACGACAACTACAGATTCTTTCTTGACAGAAGATTATGTCGACCCACGTTAGTGCGCGCATTCATGGTGCCAGGTAAGTTATATCTTACTTCCTCCCTGCTAGTGCCACTCACTTTTTGCAAACATCCTATATTTAACTCGGTAGCCACAAACCACTCAGTAATCATATGCGCCATCAGAAACATGGTATCTATAACAACTTGATTTCAAATCCGTCCTCTTGCATATAAAACCTTCCATTTTTAAATAGAATAGTTCGTCTTCAAATCTGTAAGTGTTTTCTTTTTCTAATTTCGTCCCAAGCTTTCGAGGCAGCCTTAAGACTTCCAACCAACTTAACTCGATTTTGTAATCTGAGTGTTCGAGTGCTATGGCTGTCACAATAGAACTTCAGTGACAAGGATGAAACAACGAAACTTTTATGTTTTGTTCATTTCAACTCCAGTTCCTTTTCTTCCTAACAATAAATTTTGTCAGATAGTGAACCACGGAACTGTGCGTTGACCTACTTCAAAGAATATATATATATATATATATATATATATATATATATATATATATATATATATATATATATATATATATATATATATATATATATATATATATATATATTCCTTTAACATTGTGGAAAGATCTAAAGATTAAACAGAATGATTTTGCATCCATCCTTGTTGGTATATATATATATATATATATATATATATATATATATATATATATATATATATATATATATATATATATATATATATATATATATATATATATATATACACGAATCGTGTTTAAAACTGTAAAACTGTGTGGGTCTTGGTGAAAAAGTCGTCGAAAATTTTAAGGTTGTTATTTCTGTCCTATTGTATGATAAGAATTGTGTTATTTCCCCGTTGTTTACTTGCCATCTGAATGAACTATTTGATTATTCGTATATGCGTATAAAAAGTTTCAAGTATTTATTACAATTGTATAAGGATATGTTTGTATGGACAAATACAAAGACAAATAAAATTGCTTAAATGCCGGTTTCAACTAAATGGCGAATATATTTGAAAAATGGACACATTTTAAAAAAATGTGATAGAAAGGAAAGAAAAATAACCAACGGCAAGAAAACAAAACAAAAATCAATGGAATAACATGATCAGTTTTTGAAATGTGATGTTGGAATGATTGTTGCACTGTTTGACTGTCGTTGTGACCGTATGGTACCTTGCATGTTGAAATATTCATAGTCTGACATTTTGTAACATTACGCAAATTTTAATCATCATCGTCAGTTCAGAATGGCTTCTTCTCTATGACATTGATTATTTACTGAATTCATTTCGTGTAAAGTTGTGTAAGATTTAGATTTAAAGATAACCGTAAAAATTTTAATCTCTTGAACCGATGCACTACTTTTTGTTAATTACTGAAATTGTGTTATGCACGTAATATAGTATATGACCAACACATTTTTGTTGAAATATCACATTATGTACATCATTTTAAAGAATTTGTAAAAACTACATTCATTCGTGCTTCTACATATATGACTATATACCTTCTGCATTTATAAATATCTATGTGGTAATGGTTGACATTTATTCCAGGTCAGACGTTTCGGAATTTTCTTGGATGTAGCTTTCGTACGAAAATTCATTATAACGGTTTAAATTCCTTCTAATTTAAAGGATGTCGCCAAATTGGTTAACAAGCACGTTATCCCCCCCCCTTGATGTCTATGACTATTAAGCAGTAATATAGAATTTTTTGAAAGGATGCGCTCTACATATATTATGTACTTCTGAGACAGTGACAGGTGTAAGGTGCAGCTGTTGCATTTACAATATGCAGGACGCAGACAATGTTGGCATATCTTTTGTTACTATCATGTACCGTGCCTGAAATTCCTTTGGATATTGTACTCGTGGAAACTAAACATTGTCTAAACACACAGTTAACGAAAATGGCTGTTCACATGTGCTCAAAATATGACAATGAAAAGTCTAAAGTACACTGTCTTTAGCAGTTATTAAAATAGTGAAATCAAATTTGCCAGACGAGACAGTGCCAGCTTCTGAAATTTCAATGAATGACTTATAAAATATATTATTAAATATATTATTAAATATATTATTAAATATATTATTAAATATATTATTAAAAGCTACAAAGTTATTGGCATCGTTTTACAAGTTACCTTTTACGACCTGGAAGTGAAAATGACGAAACGTAGGTAAATTAAGCCATTCTTTATGCTCTATAACCTAAACAACACCTATCTATCAATTACCAAAATAAAGGGAAAAGTTCTTTTAACAATACATAAGATATGCACGGTCTTTCAGAAATGGTCAGACTTACCAGTGAGTAAAATTTGTGATATTCTTTAATTGAAAACTCTAACTCTTAGGAAAATAAGAACCTGTAGAGCGCCACCTTAATACGAATTGATTTATTCATTTCTACCTTACTTTACCAACATAGGCAACAACTGCTTTCTGAAGATGAAGAGCAATATATCCTCAATGAAGTGGATTGATTTTAAGAATTTGCACAAAAAATTCAACGTTGAAGCAACCCGCACTTTCTTGAAACAATTAAGATATATATTCCCATTATTGCAATCCATTTCAATGGTACATAAGTAGATTTCCTCTCTAAATTCAACGGTTAAGTGAATGGGAAACAGCATGAAGAATATAAATTTCTTTTGCTCCACAGCATAACTTCGGTCAATTGCTTAGTTAAAAAAAAAACAATGTCCATGGAGTCTTTGTATATTTAATATTTTTATCTTGCTTGCAATGGAGGACTTGGGGCACTATTTAACTTTAGAAAGGGTTACTTTATACAGTACAGGTGAGAAAGGCTTTTGGCATACTCACAAGCACTTTTGAGATAAAGTTAGATAAAGTGGGACTTTTTAAACATTCGATCATCTTTTGCTATGTTTATTTTTTTTTTAATTTAGAGAGTATTACATTAACAGGTAAACTATAGTGATCTCCACCACCTCCCAAAAACAACCAACGAAGAAACAACAACAGAAAATAACATAAACAAACAAGCACAAAAAACCCATGTTTTTCAGCAACCTACAGCTCTTGACAGTTTTGGGTATTAAATCGATCTTGTCACCCGAGCCCCTGATTCATCCCCGAATACAATTTACAATCTTTTAGGTAACTTGACCTTTGATTCCATAGATTTAGATAAGTATAAAGCAATCTGTTGGAGTGCACATGAAATAAAATCTCACTCCCTATGAAGCTGTTTTTCTGACCTAACACATATGTCTGCCTATCCCGATCGCGCCGCTTCACTCCAGGGTATCCGTAATAAAATATGACAGAAAATATCACCCTAGATTTCTGTTTAATTGTCATTTAAGGATCCCCTCACTCTTTTTGCAACGGCATTAGATAACATTTATCTAAGATATCGTCTTCATTTATCTTACTGACTTCCAAATTCAACACGTTTACAAATTTGTTTAGGGGATCACACCTTCTAATACAGGGGTACAAAGATGACAAATGGCTACTTAGAACAGTTTTCTATCGATCGATGTTGGATTGTTTCTGACCTCGGATAACAAATCTTAACAACCCAGGCATATTCCTCGGGAATGAAAAATTTACTGGTCCTTGGAAGGATTATTGGCTTGCACTCAGAATTAAGTGTCAGAGTTGAGGTGAGAAAAACAGATAAGAGTTCGGGGACAATGTTGGCCAAGCCATGCTACGAAAATACCGAAAGGTCCAAAATTTGTTCGGGGCTAACAAAGCTCTGTGCCTGAACGCTTATACATTTTTTTTGGCTGTATGCATAACCATTATAGTTGGGAATAGACTGAAACTAAATCAGCATGTTATTATTTGACAAAGAAATGTTATAATATGAAGATGAAGGTTTGCAAATTTACCGGAAGTGGGAAGTTACATGGTCACTTTATGGGTGCAGATTGGTTTTCGAATCCATTATGTCAATATGAACATATAGCCATTACACATAATGTTTCAGTAGAGGTTATGTACATATGTACATATGTGTGTATCTTGACGGCATGTCAGCACAATATTGATTCTAATGGCACAGCTTAAAAATTAGGTTCTAAAATAAGGAAATAAAAATTAGAAAAAAAAGAAGGAGTTAAAAATAAACGTAATCAAATAATACTACAAGGTAAGTGACAAACGATATAATTTATTCAAGGGTAAATAAAAGAAAAGACATGTAAATAAACATCAATGGAAATGCCTACGAAAATAAATGAGTATATATTTCTATAAATGTCGTATAATATGCATATCAGGGCCACCTCCGAGGCTTTTGCAAATATTTGTTTAAATGACTTAAATTTAAGCAAGTAAGATGAATAATTTTTAATTATAAGTTCATATATATATATATATATATATATATATATATATATATATATATATATATATATATATATATATATATATATATATATTAATATTTTAAATAAATTATTGATTGTTGTTCTTGTTTATATATATATATATATATATATATATATATATATATATATATATATATATATATATATATATATATATATATATATATATATATATATATATATATATGATTTACACGTTAGTTGCAATCGTAAAACTTCCAGACGAAAATGGTGAGAAGGTACTTAAGTAGGTCATGACAAGAGAACGTCCTATTTAAGCATTAGAAACGCAGGACGATCGGAACATCGTTTTGTCATTTCCTGGAGGACGTGAAATAACATCGGAAGTAGTTTTAAGAAATACATCAATTTGATGTGTTCAGATATTTGACTCTAGCGGAGTGTACCACATCTATTACAACAACAAAGGACTATATTGTTTTGATTGCGACTTTGACTCCATCCACCATTATATTGTTCCATAGGAGCGAAGGGAGCTTAGAATATAGTTCTCAATGGTGACAAATTACTTCCGAGGTTTCTGTCTCTGCTTGAAGGAAAAGTTCAAAAATGCTAGGGCTGTTTAAAAATAATTTCTAATACGAGTCGCTTTCATTGTGACATCAAAGTGTATCACATTCTGTCCCGTTATGCTCGAACATAACTCTTGCTTCAACTCGTCCTAAAACGTCCACATACTTTAACATTAATTTTTTGTATGCTTTTTCGGCGCGTTTGTATTATGATCTTCAAAGTAATATCGATCGAATATTGATGGAAATACTTCGTATCGACACTAACTCTTATATTCTTATTTAGAAATAGTTTTATATTAACGGACTCTTGTATACTATATGGAAGTACTCAATACATTAACGGATATGCTCCATACCAAAACAGTCTCTTGTACTCTTAGATGAAAATACTCTGTATTTTAATAGACTCCTGTCTTCTCTAATGGAACTATGCCATATCGAAACAGACTTTTGTGTTCCTATATGGAAATGCTACATATGGAAGGTCCTTCATATATTTTTTATGAACAAGAGTTTGGTAAAGACATATAATTTTATGTGTTTGGCTTATTTAATTATCCTCATTTTTTATTGGCGTGGCGACTTTCTCTTTCCAAATATGCTAGTTTTTTTTTAAAATTTAACTGCCATTTAGATTATAGCATCCAACACGGTTCACACTGCATCGGACACAAGTGACATGAATTTTCCTTGTAATGTGGAAGCAAACGGCACTGGTATATAATACAACTTGGTGTGGTGAGATTCTGAATTTAAGCAGTTTATAAGATTTAATTTAAAAATCGTCTGGAATGTTAGCAAAAATAGAATACTGTTAAGTATGAAGTAAGTAATTGCAAAAAGTGAGAAGCAACAAGCTTTGTAAAATTCAACAAACGATTTATTTCCCAAGAATACAAAATGAAAATGTAAAAAAATGAAACTGAGGGTATCGAAAATTAAATCCCAATTAATCCCGGAATTACAGGCACAAGTCCTAAGGATAAATGTTCTGAATATACTTTGGTGGAAATACAAATTAAAGCCAGCGATGGAAATATTGATGTACCTATGATGTCCTTTGTTGTCGTGATGTGCCAACAGTCTTTTGTTTGATCATAAAAATACTATCCAGCACTATACCCTTCTTTTAAATTTCGTTTAAAATTCAAGTCTTTGAATGCAAGAATGTTATTTTCGATTTGCACTTGTCTTTTCAGTGAAATAAACAATTTGAATAAATAAAATTCTAGCCAAAATGAGCACAAATACAATTGATTCTGCTGAGATCTTAAAGCGCAAATGAATAGTTTCTAAAACAAAACGAGATTATATAGTCCTCAACTTGATCTCAGGTCACAATTAGCATTTTCTAGAAAGAAAAATAAAAACTATTACTTAATGGAAAATAACGTTCCAAAAGGTTCATAATGTTTATAAAATAAAATCTTTGTCATAATTAGAACATAAAATGTGGCAAACAAAATGTCGTTGACTAATGCTAAAATAATAATCCTAATAGTTAACCCATACTCACAGATAAAATATTTAGTAACGTATCAGATGTTTGCTGAATTCAACAAAATCAATGATTCAGGTCAAGTAGAAAATATTATATTATCAATAGCATGGATTTAAATTTTTAAAAAAACCTAACTAAAAAGCAATACAAAAATTAATATACATAAGAAATAGTTCGCGCATGTGATTTGGATTTTTAATGTAGCTTTAACAATTTTCAGGCATATCGCTACGATGTCGGCAATGTGACAGTTTATAGTGATGTCGAGCACTGGAGAATCATTCCACAGACATGTAACACTCCTTCATAAAACGAACCTCGTAATGCTGAGCGCCTAGCGAGGCAGCTGTTAATACCATTGTTGTAAGTCTTTGGTATAACTCGGCTGGAGTTCGAACTTGCGACCTTCCTCAACAGCTAGGCCAAAACGAAGTACAAGAGAAAAAAGTGTAAAAAAACCCCCAAACTTTCCAGATAAGTACAACAAGGCTACAGATAAAAGGTACTGTACTGTAAAGCTTATATCATGCCGAGATAAATAGGGCGTAGTGCATTGCCCACTGAGACAGCGCTGAAGTAAATATGTTGGTAATTTAACCCGAAACCATTTAGGTACAAGTCCAGCGCCTTAACCACTTCAGCCACTTCAGCTTTGACGTGATAACTAAATACCATTCCATTTTCGCATAGTTACGTCAGATGTCAGGCATGTATTAATTCGCTTGAGGGATAAAATAAACGAAGTAAGCTGATAGGAACCTAATAGTTTATTTGCATTTCTTCTTACCCCAAAGCGATGCCATATATCGACTTACATTTCAAGGACTTTATAGTGACCTATTATTGAAGATGCCAATTTTGACCACCGTTATTTTATTTTATTCAAACCAGGACCTACTTGCTCCCCATATTGTACATCAGTCTAAGAAGATATATGTAGTCTGATTTGCAGGTTTGCATTAATTATATCCCAAATGAACAAAGTTTCAGTTTAATAACAGTGCATAATTATGCACCTAACAACGTACAACGCAGCATCAGACGAGGGTATGTATGTATGTATGTATGTATGTATGTATGTATGTATGTATGTATGTATGTATGTATGTATGTATGTATGTATGTATGTATGTATGTATGTATGTATGTATGTATGTATGTATGTATGTATGTATGTATGTGTATATATGTATGTATGTATGTATGTATGTATGTATGTATGTATGTATGTATGTATGTATGTATGTATGTATGTATGTATGTATGTATGTATGTATGTATGTATGTATGTATGTATGTATGTATGTATGTATGTATGTATGTATGTATGCATGCATGCATGCATGCATGCATGTATGTATGTATGCATGCATGTATCGATCTATTTTGTTTTGCACACATTTAAAACTTGAAAAAAACACGAATTATAACAACTTGAACATTAACTATGGACTCTTCTCCTTCGCACACAAATAGTACAGTAATTTTAGGTAACTGTCAGCTAGCATATGAATCTAATTTTTAAAAGACACTGCATTATTTTGATGTACTAATTATATTTTTTAAGTAGTTCTCCCTTTGATTTCACTAGGATAAAGTCAAAGGTCTCGTTTTGATTTCACACTTAGTGGCAATCAAACTTCTCCCCCACAGCGTAAGGACGGAAGGTGGTGTTCTGAACTAAAGTATTTGAATTGGTAAAATCTTGTTACCTTCTGAATTTAAAACAATCAAAGTGTAAACTTTAAACACAAGTTAATCTATTATTAATGCAAACAATCCCGCTGTCACACTGTTAGGGCACTCTTGATTCCGCGACAGTGCCGTGGACCGGGAAACCAGTACTGTTTTTAGTAATGTTCCAAAGATCAAGTGGAAGGAATAGATAGAATAGTAAACAAGGGTTTCTCTGCAGGTGTGAGGTAGATACCAACAAGGTCAATTAACTTAATAATCAATACATCTTCATGATCCTCAATTCCGCTTGACTTTCTGATAGATAAGGCCGACAAGATGCCTGATTTATGCAAATATTTGGTTAGCAGTCATTTATCTTTGTTTTTGTGATATGTCATCATGCATATTTTTTCTTACTACATATCGTTTAATATATAATAAACTTTTTCATTCATATGTAGACGAAATAATCCCTAAATAGTTTTCCTACACATTCCACTCACTTTTGTGCTTATTTATTCATCCTTTCGATCATTCATTAGGGTATGTATGTATGTATGTATGTATGTATGTATGTATGTATGTATGTATGTATGTATGTATGTATGTATGTATGTATGTATGTATGTATGTATGTATGTATGTATGTATGTATGTATGTGTGTGTGTGTGTGTGTGTGTGTGTGTGTGTGTGTATGTGTGTATGTATGTATGTATGTATGTATGTATGTATGTATGCATGCATGCATGCATGCATGCATGCATGCATGCATGCATGCATGCATGCATGCATGCATGCATGTATGTATGTATGTATGTATGTATGTATGTATGTATGTATGTATGTATGTATGTATGTACGTACGTGTGTGTGTATGTATGTATGTATGTATGCATGTATGCATGTATGTATGTATGTATGTATGTATGTATGTATGTATGTATGTATGTATGTATGTATGTATGTATGTATGTATGTATGTATGTATGTATGTATGTATGTGTGTGTGTGTTTGTGCGTGCGTGCGTATGTATGTATGTATGTATGTATGTATGTATGTATGTATGTATGTATGTATGTATGTATGTATGTATGTATGTATGTATGTATGTATGCAGATATGTGTGTGTGTGTGCTTGCGTGCGTGTGTAAGTGCGCGCGCGTAAGTGTGATTTGAACTTTTAACGTAGCTTTTGGGGCCCCGAGTGGCTGAGTGGTCTTAAGCGCTTACCGTTACTGGTTATTGCTGTCTCGCCTCTGTCTGCATGAGCTGTCTCAGATTCGGCCAATGGGAGTAGGTGAGAAAGCTTGCCAGTAGCTTCTCGTGGGTCGGTGATTCTTTCTGGGGTTTTACCAATTAGTTCTTCCTCCACCATTTTTATTGTCCGCCATGTATATACTCTTGTGCTGAAAACTGGCGTTAAACCCTACAACAACAACAACAACAACAACAACAACAACAACAACAGCGTAGCTTTAACAGTTTTTCAGTTTATGTCTAGCACTGGGGCATCATGCCGCATAAATGTACAATCATGTCCACCCATTAACACTATTCTGACACCAGGCAAACCGGTCATAACACTAATCTCTTAATCCTGAACGCAAAGTGAGGCAGCTGGTAGCACCAATGTTTATAGGTATTTGGTATGCCTTGGTCGGGATTAGAACCCGCGACCTCTCTCCACCAAGGCGGACACTCTAACTCCTTGGGCAATAGGAGCGTGTATGTATATATGTATGTATGTATGTATGTATGTATGTATGTATGTATGTATGTATGTATGTATGTATGTATGTATGTATGTATGTATGTATGTATGTATGTATGTATTTTCAATTAATGTTTACCTAATTTATGTCATATTCTTCATGAAGTCATTAATCTTTCATTCAACATGTTGATGATTTTAAATCATTGCATTTTTCTTGATATAGCTTTTAAAGATTTTCATAAGCTAGGTCCAATCTATTTTTAATACTAATGATATCTGTTTTACACGACTATTTGTCTAGGAAATATTAGCTTTGACAGTTTTTATTTTCGACATTTTTTTTCATTATGGCATATTTTAAAGTCGAGACACAAAGATGCTCATGTTGTTATATCTTCCCACAGGACACGAATTTCTCTCCTTACGTCACGATTTCGTTCCAACTCATGAATTTTACATGTAGTGAATTTAGGTTTAAAGTGGTATCGAACTTTAAAGTGGTATGTCACGAATACCTACGTGATGTTAGACCTTAAAATTGCCCCGTCAAAAATGTGACCTATTTATGCTTCTTTTCCTCTCCTCTGCTTTGTCACGAAACCATAAAGTGGTGAGCACCCATCTCGTTTGGATATATTTCTTTATTCTGATGCAAACAGTCAATAATTTGTCCTTTTGAAGTAAATGGACGAAGTTGCAGTACACGTGTCTTACAGTAGTTAATTGAATTCCAGGGGGACAACCGAGTCTTCCATCAGTGTTAATACGTTCTTGTTTAGGTACTGTGTAGCTACACTTCCTAGGTTACAGACTGTACTATAGAACACTTTTGTTACATTTTACAAGTTTCTTGACGTAACTTTCCTCTCGTTACTATTGGTTTCGTCACTTGCATATTGCTACAGGCATATGGGAAAATGCTTTCACTAATTATGCATGGACACCTGTATAAAACAATTGTATATTTATTTGATGATTAGCTCGAGTTTGTTTTGTGCCAAACAATTATAACCAGTCCCCAAAGAAACATACCACCAAGGAAACTTAAATTGAGACGTGCCAAGGGATTCATTACATATATGTATAGTTTTATCCTAGTTTCCAGCGTTAACTTAATAATTCACCCTTCAATTACATGCAGTGCTATCTTTGGGATCTTAGTTAATTTTCATACCTGACTGGTTCTCTACAAAATAATAACAATAACCAGATATGCATGTAGTCACATGCATGCAAATCACTGCATCTGAGGCATTTCTTTTGTGTATTTTTGGGGTGGGTGGGAGGAAAGCAACATACATCGCCTCAAGACCTTGCCAAGAGCTGGCGACTGCATTGACAAAATTGGAAGTGCGAAATATGTCATACATTGCGACCTTTTGAAGGCACTCTGGCAAATTCAATTCTCTGAAAGAGCAAAAGAAATTTCAGCATTTGCAACTCCCGATGGGCTGATCAATATAACGTGATGACATTTGGTATACAAATTTCTCCGTCATCATTTCAGCGTTTAATGAACATGAAAACATTTAGTATAGATATATGTAATGCACGTATCTATGGCGTCATCATATGCAACGAGACCTGGAAAGGTCACCTGGAAACTATTTGGAAATTCTTTGATTGACTCAGTGATATAAATTTGACAATTAATTTAAATAAAAAGGAGTTTTGCCGTTATTATGTTACATTTCTAGGACCTATTGCGAGAGACTATACAACTTTAAACAGGTAGAAATTCAGGTTAAAGTTATATCCGAATTCCCTGTACCTACCAGTAAAAGGCAACTGACGTGTTGCTTGGGTACGGCTTGATATTGTCCGAAATCTTGTTCAGTTTTTGGATATAACTGCATAACCCTTGACTAGTTTGTAAAGTAAGAAAACTGTTTAATTGGTCTGAGAAATTTCACGAGACTTTCGATAAATTAAAGGCGATACGAAAAAGTACAACAGTTGTTTTTGCTCCAGATTTCAGCTTATCGGTTAAATATTTGTTGATTCAAGTGAAGTTGGGATTGGTGGAAGATATAATTCGTGAGGATCTTCCAGTATCAAATTTCTCTAAACAATTAAACAAGCGCCAAAGAAATTATTCCACTATCGAGAAGGTGTGCTTAGCTTTAATATTGGGTTTGAAGTGTATAATAATTCAGCTCGCTCTGCGATTATTGTATTCAGTGATTCCAACACGATTGCGTTCATTAGCAAAATATAAAACAAAAATCAGAGATTGTTGAGACATAGTTTTATGTTGCAGGAATAAAATATTGATATTCCGCACATACGGGGAAATATAATTTGATTGTAGATGCACTTTCACCATAGGGTACAAAAGTTGCAAACAATACCATCCAACACAAAGTAGATTCCTAACCAATTTTTAATGTTCACCAAAGCACGGGCTCAAGACGACTGCCATTTAAACAGAACAGACTGGTAGTTTTAAACAAGGGCAATAGTTTATCAAAACTACAGAATGGAGACAACGTCAGGGTTCATTAACAGTATAAATTCCTGCTTTTACAGTGATGACAAATATAGACTCCATGTCCTATGGTCAGAATTTTTAGGAGTATGAGATGTGCGAACTATATATAATTTGTTTCTAACATTACCATATCTAACCGCTTAAAATCCCTTAAACTAAAAATATCATATACACCCATGTCTCTTGTCTTCATGATAAGAAGATATTTATATAATATATTGGAAGGAAATGTATATATATATATATATATATATATATATATATATATATATATATATATATATATATATATATATATATATATATATATATGAAAAGCTACACATAAGGATAAACCTTCATAGATCTGATTGGATGACAAAAAAGCTGTACAGAAGCCCGGTCGCAGAACACTTCTCCCCTGGCCACACTTTCAGTGATATAACACTTATCGCTATTGCTAACAACCACAGCTGGAGTTCCGAAACCAGGAAGGAAAAGGAATCATACTGGATACGCCGCCTTAGAACATTGAAACCAAGCGGTCTAAACCAAGAAGACTAGAAAATGAAAACTATGCACTAGTAGAATTTAACATTTTCTAAATCTTCTTATTATCCTTCAATTTTTACTATAAGAATAACCGGTATAGAATCAAATATCCGGGATATAATCTGCGTTACATATGTACACAAAGTAAAAATAGATGTCGCTTTGGCTTGTAGACTTTTAGGGAATTATACAACGTTTTCAGTTTCCGCAACTAGTCTATACAAGCTGGTTGTATTTATAGTTTTAGCACATGTGAAGACAGAAATGTAGAGGTTTACAAACACAACGTTTTTGTGTTTATTTGTTTGTCGTAACTATGTTTTGTATTTGCCTTTGAAAAAGACTAATTAAGAGTCGAAAGCGCTTAGGCTAGTTAGTTACTAGTTTCGTACTGTTCGTCGTCAGTTTATTGCATATATATATATATATATATATATATATATATATATATATATATATATATATATATATATATATATATATATATATATATATATATATATATATATATATATATATATAGTTTAATACAAACAATACTATCATACAGGTTAGAGAAATTAAATTCGTACTCTACGGAGTTTCGAACCCAGGTCCGCGAGTAAATGGTACCCATCGCCTTGCCTGGTGCACGCACTAACCTATATACCGTCACGACTAAGCACGCATCACCAAAAAAATGATGGCACTAAATCGGTGTTATATAAGCTCGTGCGTAGCAGACACACTCGCACGATGACCTAGTAATTAATTACCATATATACACAGTGGCATAGGCAAGGCATATATGTACAATTATATACAATACTCACACACACACACATATATATATATATATATATATATATATATATATATATATATATATATATATATATATATATATATATATATATATATATATATATATATATTATACGTACATGTGGGGTCCTTCATATGTCATCTGCCTGTGTACTTTAATTATTGTAATATCATATTAGCATTTGACTAATACGCAAACAAAAGGTCTATTGCTGAAATCCTTATTTTTCAGGTGTTGCATATGCATATTGTTTCTTTACTATGGTATATGACTGTAGATTAGCATAATCTTTAAATAGGCGTTTACAAGTTTTAATTTCAATGTTTGGGGAAATGTTCATTTGTATGATTAAGTCAGATGGGCTGTCTTAGACGGGCTGTCTTAGTCAGACGGGTTGTCTTAGTCAGATGGACTGTCTTTGTCTTAGATGGATTGTCTTGTGGATGTGTTGTGAAATATGTCATATGGGAGATATTACGATATTGATCGAGCTGGAAAATATAGTGACGAAGATCTATACGGTGGACGCTTAAGAAGAAGTGAACATTTAATTAATTCCTATTTTCCGATCTTCTTGCTTTAATATAAGTCTGCACAAATATTTAGTGCTCTGTTTAGATACAATATTAAAATTAAACATTTGTTTGGAGTATTCGTTGGAATTACAAATAGCTCATTGACTTTGGACTAAAATATTATTTATTGATTATGTATATCGTACAAAGGGATTATGTAAAATGCCATTGTGATACGCTAAGACTGCAGTCACTTTAGCACATTCGGAGCTAATGGTATATCAGCACATTCAATGCTCCTGGTACAGCAGCACATTCAGGACCTGGAATTCTTTATTCTGTTGGACTTCTTATAGATCGGATTAGTATTATGTTGGATCTAATTCATAAGACTTCTAAGTTGATGCCAATTTTTCATTTTATAACTTACAGATTTAAATTATTTAAGTTTTACAAAACTTGTTGGTTTTGTTTGTTACTTAGTTCAAGACCAGGAACGGTCTTAACTAACGCGTGGCCCGATTTGGATCACTTTGGCGGGTTCCCACGGATTTAAGCGTAGAGCCACTTCTGAGCACTGCGGTTGAAAAAAAGCTTTTTAAACAAGTTTTATATGATATTGAAGTTAAAATATCTTTCATCGGTTTAATATTACTTTCTCTCGATAGATATATTTTTAAAAATTACTACGCGCAGGGCCCGATTGGTCTAAATAGGTCCTGTAGGACTAATGCCGGCCATATTTAAGACCATAAGACCGTAACACTACAGACATACATATATAAACATAATCTACTTTTTGCACAAGCGTTTTCAAAAAAATTCACAATTTTTTTATGTTCGTAGATAAAAGCAAACAAATTGAATCACATGAGCATGAGCAGTAAGACAGTACACGTGCACCAGGGTTAGCACGCGGGCTTTAAGATAACCAAACTCTTGATTTTAGCGCAGAATTTGTATTGCTGGTTTTGTGACTGAATTTCTCTGTCAGTTATTAGACTTTTGCTTTGGCAAAGACTTGTTAAAGCCAAAGGGATAAGACTTGCGGTAACTTTTTAATCGGCTGCCTCGTTCTGTATTAGATGGAAACTAATGACTTATTACTGACAAATTAGAATTATAATTGACTCAATGGTAGTATCGTTGTCTGACAGGCTTAACGTTTATATTTAATGTTTGGTATAATTGTGCATAACAATAATAATCATCATCATCGTCGTCGTCGTCGTTGTCATCATCAATGCAAATGAGCGTGACTTGCTGCTCTAAAGAAAGACTTACTGAAGTTTTAGCCATCTGACTTTCTTCTCAATCACTTGATTCAATAATTGACGAAAAAAAAAATCATTGCAAGGATTCGTCGTGTAAACCTTTCACGAGGCAGATTTTGACTAAACTGAACACTTCGGCTTCCAACACTTTACCGCCTGGAAATCGTATAGCATAAAACACTAAGTATAAATAATTTTCCGTTCCCGTACAGACTTGTTTTGGATCTTTTTTTTTTCACTCTGCTTATTTATCTTTAAACGCTGAAATTATTTATTGTGTTGATGAATGGAATAGTTGGCAGGTTTTCAAGAGACAGGTCTTACTTTTAAACAGATCAAATCTGGTGATATTATTATGACTAAGTTATTCTTCTTACGTAAAAGTCTACTATTAGCTACTAGTAAATTAACACACACATATATATATATATATATATATATATATATATATATATATATATATATATATATATATATATATATATATATATATATATATATATATATATGCGTCGTCCGAAAGTTTTGAAGTTTACAGTTTAAACTTTTTTCTTTATTTTGCGTGGAGTTTTACAAGTTTCGAATCTATATTAAGCAAACATGAAGACTCAGATATTTTCATAATGTGATCAGATGCCGGACAATATCCGGTGAGAGGAAGGGGGGGGGATTTTCAAGATATGTGGCATATTCCAAAGGAAAAGTAACACATTATTAAGAATCGTTGCAGATTCAATACAAACAAATACCACGCTAAATTTTACATCAATATAAACTTAGGCTAATTATTTACACATCCTTACACGAAGAGTTGTATCAAATCAGTTGATGTATCTAGGATT
>JAEAOA010001978.1:770000-785000 GCA_016746295.1 Potamilus streckersoni
GATTAAACCATGTGGAGACCCCTAGGCAGTCCAACTTTCGGGGGGGGGGGAATAGCAAATTATCTCCTAAAACGTCCAGATAAAATAAATTCAATATTATTTTAATCCGTCTTCGCGGTGCCCATAAAAGGCGTGGGGCCTACGGGCCTACGGGTCTACTCTACCTATTGGGTAATCTGGCACTGCCAAATTGTTGGTTCGACAAATTCTGACCAGATGTCGACTGCTGCAATGTGTTTTATGGTAAGATACTTGAATAACTCCATTTCTGCTAAGCGGTATAGCCGTTTATTTGCTGATGTGTCCTTAAAAACGAAATAAAGAAACAAAAGAACAATATTAACTACCATCATTTCGGGACAACTGTGGTTCACGAATTGCATGTGCCGTTTGAAAGGCGATTGATTTTGCAAAACTTAAAGCATAAAATGGACTCGTCGTATTTTACCGGGCATTAGCAACTTCGAGGTCAATGCTACGGATTATATCTCAAATGTAAGGCGATAGCTGCCATTCAGACTATTTCAGTTATTTAAGAAGCAAAGATTTAATATACATGATTTAACTATTTTTTTCATTCGCTAATTCTTGGTCAGTCCTATCATTCCAATTGTAGAAACAGCCGCGATAGTCCCATCATAATGAGGTTTAATTTTTGCGAACTAATATCATGCGAACTAAGATCATGCGAAAAAAAGTATGAATTTTTGTAAACTATTTTGCTGCCATACACAAACGATATATTTTGGTCTAGCAAAAAGTAGCCGAGGTAGTCCGAATACCCCATACTGGGTTTCATGCTTCATGTTGTTTTCATGCGTCAGATAATATCAGTTTTATATTGGGCTGACTGCGCACTGATACAGATTGCATTGTGCACGCAGTATACCTTTTCATTTTTCTCTTTCTTTAATTTCTGTGTTAGTTTTACCTGATTTTATCTGTCTTCTGTGATTTTGAACTAGGTACTGTCCTAAAACATGCATTTTTCAGTGTGCTGATTGTATTCTTGCAAGTATTCCCACGAAGCACATTTAGAGGCTAAACGGTATGACAACTATATGGTGTATTTGAGTATATTCTTAAAGGGTACATCCTGCATCTCTCATCTAAAAGTGCCGTAATTGCTTGACTGCTACCATTTATAACCGATTGGTTTTGTGCCATTTTAGAATTGTTATTTTTAGAGTCGCGAAGGTGGGTGGGGATGTTCAGGTTTAGATCACTTGATTTTCTGCCATAAATTCTAGTAAAGGTCATTTAAAAGTAATATTTTTTTTCTAAAGCTAAATTATTGTATATCATTATATATGATTTGTTATTTTCGTATGCTTAGAAAATGTTGTCACAAACACACCAGTTTACTATCAAATGCTATAGAATTATACACTATTTAGATAATGGCATGTACCAAGATAGCGATATAACTGAATTCGCGTTTGAGAATCTTTGCCATTTATTGCAAGAATAATTGTAAATTATTTACCGCATACAGGTCTTTAAGATAAGTCGGTTTAGTTCTGAGTAAAGTCGATGAAGAAAACCCCCAAACAATGCAGGCAATGGACTAGTTATCGTGTTGTTGTAATACTTTCTAATATATTGACTTGTGGGCGAAAAACGATGACCCAGTCCGCTCCAACCCCCACCCGTTTATCACATGCTTACACCTACAAAGAAGTACCTAATATCTAGATTAAGTTATACTTGTAATACAGACACTTGACTGAAGGAGTACATGTATACGATGAATGAACAAATTCGGTTTTTCTAAACAAAAGCAATAAATCCGTCCATAATAGAAAACAAAAATTTGTTGATGATATAGATAATGATGGTAATTCTTGTGTTGTTGTTGTTGAAGAAGAAGAAGAAGAAGAAGAAGAAGAAGAAGAAGAAGAAGAAGAAGAAGAAGAAGAAGAAGAAGAAAAAGTTAGAAAAAGAAGTTTTATTATTGACATTTATTTCAAAGTTTACTAAACTTCTCATTTAAAAAGTTAACTGTATATTTTACATAAAATTCCTAAGGTTACGAAGCAGGGAAATCGACTGCACACTGCATAAATAAATATTTAATGAAAAAAAAATATTTTCAATGCACGCAAAGAGGACGCATGAATACACAGATACACATACATACATACATACATACATACATACATACATACATACATACATACATACATACATACATACATACATACATACATACATACATACATACATACATACATACATACATACATACATACATACATACATACATACATACATACATACGCACGCACGCACGCACGCACGCACACACACACACACACACACACACACACACACATACATACATACATACATACATACATACATACATACATACATACATACATACATACATACATACATACATGCATGCATGCATGCATGCACGCACGCACGCACGCACGCACGCACGCACACACACACACACTATATATATATATATATATATATATATATATATATATATATATATATATATATATATATATATATATATATATATATATATATATATATATATATATATATATATATATATATATATATATATATATATATATATATATATATATATATTTAAAACTATATCCATGTGTATGACACATCTTTTAGTATGTTCAGATTTTGTTGCCGTTGAATGAATAGTTGTCTCGGGTGGGGTGGGAAACATCTACCTTTGATTTTGTTGACACATTTCTAAACACGCCTCATGTTATTGCAATTTTCAGAAATCCTCATCATGGGTAAAACCTTAAATAAATATCGTCCTGTAACAATTATAATACACCTATTGTTCAATAAAGATCCATGAGCACAATGTTTCACTATGATAATATATTAAACAGATAACATCTGCGCAATAAGAAACTATATCCCAAGGTGTCGTGTTAGTAAACAGCAACAAATGCATAGTTGCTATTGTTGTCAATAAAGAAATGAATCACAGTGTGATCAAATCTCGTCTGTGTTTATGTGCAGCTATTACTTCCCCTCTCCCTCCTCTTCCTCTCTCCCCCCTCCTACTCTTACTACTGTTATTAGTACTACTACCGCTGCATTATTACTGTTACTAATAATGCTAATGTTAATAATAATAATGTTAATAATAATAATGTTAATAATAATAATAATAATAATAATAATAATAATAATAATAATAATAATAATAATAATAATAATAATAATAACAACAACAATAATAATAATAACAATAATAATAATAAACTACTTTAATTAAGAGCGAAATCTAAAATGAAATACCATATGTATAAACACATAAAATGTTCATAGTTTTAGAGTAATATCAAGTTTCTGTGATTGGTAATTTCCTTACATCGAATCAACAATTCGATTCCCATCGACCCCCCACCCTTCCCCGACTGCTTTCCGTGCCAGACAATAATAGGTTGGAAGCGTGAATAAAGCCTCCACTTGCATTTTGCATGCTGATTATTTTTAATCTATGATTAATGAATTGCAGTAAAACAAACTCATTACCGTGACCTTTAAGGTTGTTATACTGACCTTAACGTTAATATTTATGAAAAATTTTAAAAAGGGTATGCTATAGCTGGATAAGACGAAAATGTTTGTAGCACGATATTTTTTAACATACCCCAATAGGTATAACACATTCATATTAGACTTCAACAATTTCATGTCCTGCGGTGGGGCCAGGGGTGTGGCCCTTTTTTTCTGAAATTTGCGTCAGTCAATAGCAGGAGAGATATCATAATTCATTTATTGCAAAAATAACAGAAAATTATTTCCATTTTATTATTTCTTCTTATTTAAAAAAAAATATCAAGATACAAGAAAATCAAATATCTCAGCTCAACAGAAAATCGCAGACTCCACTCCGAAAAATTGAAGGATCAGTAGCATATATTAGATGTGGGTGTTAATTGTTGCACACGGTGTAATCTGTTAATTGTAACTAAGTGGGACGATTAAGCTTACGCTACGACTGCTGTCACCCAGCAAAAGAAAATGTGTTGACGTCAAAGAGAAGTGTTGACACTAAAGCCAACAATTTAATAGCTTTACACTTGATACAATAGGTAAGTAAACCTTTTGAGGGATGCCAGGACCCTGCAAAATATTTATCGGAGAGGGCCTTTAAACTTAAAACACGCAATCAATATTTAGACACACACACCATTAAACTAATTTTAAAATTACTGAGCATAAAAAATACATATAAAACAAAAGGAAAGGCAAAAGATTAAAGGAAAGATCAAAATTGAATCAAAACTGAGCTTTTTGAAGGGATAATAACCTCCTTAGATGGAACGTCATCACGGGTTGGCTGCTTGGATTGGTCGCCTCTTCTGAAATGTAGGACAGCACATCCGATACCTATATTTCCTGAACAACGGTGAAACATTTATAATTAACTACTCAAGTTGAACAGTTTTATGAAAGTGTGTGTGTGTGCGTGTGTGTGTGTGATTGTGCGTGTGCTTGTGCGTGCGTGTTTGTGTTTCTTTTATAAAACATTAACAATTAAAATAATGAATATTAGTAAATTTCTTTAGTTCCGTACTGCAGAAATTTTTGTATAATTTAATTTAACCAAAATATGGACATTCCTGACATTGTTAATGAAAGTGCCTCCATTTTAATTTTCGTTAGACAAAGGAACAGTTCCTTGAAAGACATAATTTCCAGGATATGCTTTATTTGTGAACCGATTTTCATTTCATTGGTATTATTTACATTTCAAATTTCAGTCATGCAGAAATGTGTTAAAAATGCACGTCTTTTTCCCGTGAATTACTAATATTTAAATTTCAATTCCTGTCCAACTTTTCGTTTTTTTTCTGTCTGTATGTTTGCATTTTATTTAGGAGTCCATCTTCTTAAAATTGTTAACAAAAACCTCCATATATCTAATGAAATATTTAGTTAAATTTATAAAAGCCCAACAATATATGCATATTATTTGTACTAAATGTCATCGAATATTTCCAGAACAAAAAGGCGGCTAGAGGTGGTAGAGTTTCGGACTATTGAGATGCGCCCTTGCGTTGAGCATATCTCTTATCTGATCTCACCCTGTCGAAAGGCGGGAGAACATGTTAATTAAATACGCGCCAACGCGGTCGTGGTATCAGTGCCTCTGATAGCCGCATTGAAGTTCGATTTTAGTCCTATTGGCGGAAATTTCGATACCACAAACACTAAGCTGGAACAACACTTCTGCTTTGTTTTTAGAATATAACAAGAGGTAACGTAAAACTGAACAAAGCTAGCTGGTGACCAACATCCCTGCAGTTTCTGAAATCGAAAGTACACGAGCATGTGTTTTTTGAAAGTAATATAAACGTCGGGGACGTTATGCTGAAGGAAGTGGTACTGCACATTATTTGTAACCAACTTCATGGAAAAAGTACATTTATATTTTTAAAAAATGCTATTATTAGAAAAGTACTGCTTCTGATTTTTGGGCGTTGACAAAAACTTATTGCTTTTACAATTGTTGCGAAGGCAAATCTCTCTCTCTCTCTCTCTCTCTCTCTCTCTCTCTCTCTCTCTCTCTCTCTCTATATATATATATATATATATATATATATATATATATATATATATATATATATATATATATATATATATATATATATATAATTCATGAAACTGTTTTGTCGATTAAGATAGGAGTTGGTTAGGCTAATATACTCGAAATGGAATTATATATCTCCTATGCGACAACTCAGACAACTTGTCTCGTAGTTGCGGTTTAGTTGGGGTGTTTATTAAAGCTCAGCAATTAAAACATCGTTCGTATTTTCAGACTACAGGAATGCGTTCCTTATCTGGTCGATCTGCTCCAGTTACAGTATTTGTGTAAATTGACGTTGGGAAAATTCCCCGGACACTCACTCATTACTAATTGGCTGTAAATTGACAGGAGATATTAAGCAATGTCCAACCGACCAACAAAATGGACCGGAGACACATGGTCCGTCAGACATACGGATTTGAGAAGCTGACGATGGCGTAGTTACTAACGTTTGCGAAGGGGTGTGGGAGTTGGGTGTGGTGTGGTAAGGTGGGTGAGCATTTGTCCACCCACCCACCCCTCGATTTCACCTCCAAACATGTTTTGGCCTACATTCGTTAAACTTAATAGGTGACCACTACATGTATTACACCCCCACCACGAAAATTATTCTGCGGGCTCTCTTGCATCCTTGTGAAACTCTTAGTTTGACCGGTTGAGGGTTAGGGGAGTGTTTTCCTCAACATAGGAAATAAAGAAATTCTTCATTTGCATTAGCGATATTTTGAATTTCTTCTGATTTTTCGGGCAAAATGTTGTAGTCTGAATCAGCGAGTCTACATGATAATCAAGGAGATATATAGTAAGGACGAGAGTACAGTGGACTATTATTGTTCAGCTCTCATTTCCCGATGGAACTGTCTCTTGCAGTGTTATCTGGTGGGTAAGCACCCTAGCTTAAGTCTCTATGTGCCCCAACAAACAACACCATAAAACATCAGTTACCGTGGGATAATGCATTAAAGATTTAGTATTTCAAAAAAAAAATTAATATGACGTCATCTGGCGCATGGCACTTGTGTCCTCTGAAGCAGATCAGGTATTGAGTCAAAGTAGCACGCGTATTATTCGTTGAAGAATACGCCATATTTGTTTGTGAAGCATGGTAACAATTTCCGATCATTCAAAAATTGGATTTAGAGAAGTGAACAAAAATATCGTCCGAAATTGTCATAGATACTTATATTGTTGAACATAATGGTAAAACGGTCTATACTTGTTACAAAATTAAACTTGCCATAGTATACAATATTTTATATATAACTTCTGAGTAGGTCAGAATTTACCAGGTCAAGTGTGTGTGTGTGTGTGTGTGTGGGGGGAGGGAATGGGCTTCCAGAATTTTAAAAGGGTACTGAGATTCCCCGAAAGGGCACCACAACAAAAGTCTAATGTGTCTGTTTACTCAAAGTGTACATAATACCAAATAAATAAGTGCAAGAATAAAACCCATGCTCAAATTTCAAGTCACAAGTGACGTTTGTGTGTATGCCTTTTTTTGTGTGGGGGGGGAGGGGTCGATTATACCCTGTGAGATCCGGAAATCTCAAAACTCCTTTCCCCAATCTAGATACTTCCTTCTGTACAAGACGAACAGGAAATAGGTATTTGGTTTAATAAAACTTCAAAAGAACAATGCAACATATTAATCTTTTTCTCGAACAAGAATCTTGCACGTTTTCTTAAAATTATTTTTGATACGTACAGTTTTAAAATGAAAATTATATTTTTCTCGTTGACTAACTCATAATTAACTGCAGGGATGAATAAAACCATGTATGTTTCCGATTCTCATATTCCTTCCCGCCTTCGATCTTGTCAAAGACGACGCTCTGCAAATTGACGTGATGTTCAATCTTAAAACACACACACACACACACAATTGATCGGGTAAATCCTATTTAAGGGCTCATATTTCTAGATTTCCAAACGATGAACTGAGACCGGTGGTCTTAATGCGCGTTTGTGCCAGATACTTCTATTACCGACAGATGCTACCGACAGAAATGCACGTGCACTATGCATGGGCCAATCGGGCTGCAAGAGCGACTCCCGCGGCGTCTTAAATAATCAATTGACACTACGAGCGCTCTCTATAGTCGTAGAGCCCTTTAACACAATAATGGTCGAGCCTGAATCTTCAGTCCATTTGGTCATTCAGCTGATTCCAATAATGAAAACACTTCTATAATAATAGCTGTCCTGTTTCTTCATATAACGTGTAAAGAAATGGCGGTAATATTGAACATAAATGGAGGCTTGTTCACAAAAAAATCTAATCTCCTATAAAGCCTCAGGTTAAGTGAAGCATGCAAATGTAGTGTTGACGACATATTTTTCTACTTTAAGAATTGCCGGGACGTGTACTAGTCCCGTGCCTGGTTACACACAGAACGACATGAGAGGCTAAAATGAAGTAGAGTCTTTGCGTGACGTGACGCTTACAACGTGATTAACTCGAGTGTTCAGGGATTTCTGGCTAATCCTTTGAGTGCCGGAGATACACATACATACACGTATACGAAAGAGATTCCGTCATATATTTGAAATTAAATGAATATGTACCGTACAAGAATACAATACACAACTGCAAAGTACGATAGTGACACTTTCTTGAATGGAATTCGTGCGATTATTTAAAAAATATTGACCTTACTGGAAGAAAAACATAATGAGTCAAGGTAAACTAAACTTTCAGCATCTTTAAATCTATTTGACTTTTTATGGTTCCTGAAACGAATGACACTGAATGTTATTTTGCTAATATTAGTAGGGCTTGACACAAAAAATGTATAATGCACATGTTAACATTTTAAGAAAATCCGCTGTGAAGATTGCCTTTCTGTGATCCAGTAAGACCCTTAATTATTTTGATGGTAAACTAAAGTCAAAATGAGAGCATTGTTTGACTTGATACTGGAGGTATCCGTACAATAGATAGATAGATAGATAGATAGATAGATAGATAGATAGATAGATAGATAGATAGATAGATAGATAGATAGATCGATCGATCGATCGATCGATCGATCGATCGATCGATCGATCGATGGATGGATGGATGGATGGATGGATGGATGGATGGATGGATGGATGGATGGATGGATGGATGGACGGACGGACGGACGGACGGACGGATGGATGGATGGATGGATTGTATAGGCGAAAACACCAGAGGTTTAAATACAATTTTAAAAATTGTATTTGCGCTTAATGAAATTTTCAAGGCCATGATAAAATCTCTTTATCTTTTCAAAACTTATAAACCTATTTTACCTTATTTCAGAAACAAAATCGGTTGGAGACAAATTCTGAAATTTTTTTTTTATTCTTTAGTCATTTAATGGCTTTTTTGGATTCTATCATCTTTAATAATTTAATGCTATTTCTTCAAATGAATATAAACACAATATTATTAGACGAATCATTAATAAAATGAATGAACGAATATATGCGTGCATCTATTTAATCAAGGAGTTAATTTGATATAGATATTTCCCCGTCATCAATGTAGATCTTTTTGCCTTGTCCGAAACTTTTATAGATCTATTTGTATAAAATGTAGTTCCATCCTTCCATCCTTTTTATTAACATTACGGAATAAATACACACATGAGCCTTCACAGTTTTGTTCATTATTTTAACTATACATATGATTGTAAAAATAAATAATATGAAAACCATTAATTACTTTTTATCCATTCTACAGTGCCTGTCATAATATAATATAATATAATATAATATAATATAATATAATATAATATAATATAATATAATATAATATAATATAATATAATATAATATAATATAATATGATATGATATGATATGATATGATATGATATGATATGATATGATATATAACGAAAATAATTTAGAAAAATACGTAATTACATAGGAACTTCCAGCACAATCGTCATAAATGTGAGTGAGAATATCTGTAAAATTGCAAGATCTTGTAACTGTTGCTTTCCCCGTTTTTACTGTGTTTGTCAACGATTTTTTATTACAAAAGCTAGCACAGTGAGCAATTGAAAGCTTATTGCCTGCCTTGAAATCACTTGAGAAAATTCTATGTTTACTTGGAAACACTCTCAATTACTTCACAGCTTCATAAAAGCAATTGTAACCACTTCTCATTTTGAACAAACTGTCTAGAAAAATACAGCAATCAACGTCATACAAGGCTAACCGAGACTCTTCAAAAAGCAGGTGCGTTCCGGTGAAAAAAATGCCCGAAGCAAGGTCTACCGGTTGAATGTATTTGACGACAAATTAGTTTAAATGAGAACAATTAACCCGACAGATTGAATGGCAGAACAATTGGAAGAGTGCATTAAAAATAGCTATGTACTTAATGGTTGTTCAAGAGAATCAATTGTAGCAAGTGAATAGCATCTTGTAAGCAATTTGTTGGAATGGGATTTGATAGGTTGGAATCATTTGAAGTGGTAATACCGTGTTGGAATGTTTTGATGGGCTATATTAGATACTGTAAAATCGAGTGGTGGATATTTTAATCAGACACGTGCTTAATTCTACAGAATCACTACAATAATGGGTTATAAAATACGCCTCCAATTGCCTATCCTTATATTAAGCCATTACGCTGATGACTGAAAAATAGTCAAGAACTATACAAATGTTCAAAAGACAAAATGTAATAGAAATTTTAGTTCACCTAATAATAGCAGTTTACGAATTGTAACACAGGTGCGAAGTTTCGTAGGGATGTAAGGGATGGAAGATCTGTCTTCAGACGTAGTAATTTATGTGTATTGTCTGTAGCACACAGCTCGGTTCCATTTATACTTTGCAAATGCCAGAAATGTGAGACAACAAAGTCAGCATATACTTTGATGCATAAAAAAACTGTTCTTTTCTGGTTGTTAAAAATTAGAGCCGTGACGACTTTAGAGAAAAACCGTGAAAGAACATCACGCGTTTTTCTTTGTATTTTCAAAATGTAATAGTTTATAAAAAAATATCTGGAGTATGAAGTTGTCTGTTATTAAGAGAGAATACACGTCAAAAAGTTATGACAACAACAACAACAACAACAACAACAACAACAACAACAACAATAATAATAATAATAATAATAATAATAATAATAATAATAATAATGTTGTTGTTGATGATGATGATGATGATAATAATATTCGTTGTCATCGACATCATAATCATTATCAAAGAACAACAAAAGTAACAACAAAATCATCGTAAACGTCATCTTTATCATCAATAACATCAAATTCAATTACACCGACATATTTTCATATACATCTGCACAAGAAGCATCTCTTAGAAGTTGATTACATGTACCTATGCTTATACCATTTATCTTATTTTGGCAATTTACCTATGTGTTCCCTTTCCTCTGTAACGGGTTAAACTTAGCCAAAATTCATAAATGCGCTGTTTGTTTCAAATACCAGTTTTGGTGACTTTAATGCACAATTTCAGGCATAAATTTCACTTATGTCAATACGCTAAAAATGTTCTTTTTTAAATTTTTTTTATAGACTTATTGTGCTTGTTTTTGTTGGTTTCCAACGGCTGTTTGAGTACACCGTTCGCTACACTTTGGTACTGACATAAGATCTAGGTGCCTTTCTTAAGGGCACGCTGCGGGAGTCTAACTGTGGCTACTATTGAACCCGCAACCTTGGATTGCGAATCCGACGTTCTACCAATTGAGCTTCAGCAGCTCTCCAAAGTTGAAAGCACTAATCACGTCTAAACATATTTCGTATTTTCAGTATTCCAAATTGGTATCATTGACAAAGGAGCAGGAAGAGACTGCAGAGACCTTAGTACATGTTATTTTAATCAAATATTATATATATATATATATATATATATATATATATATATATATATATATATATATATATATATTACATAATTTTATGTATATAAAAGATTATATAGGCATTGATTCATTGATCAAGACGTTTGTGTATATGTTGTTGTTATTGTTGTATGGTTTAACTCCATTTTCAGCACATGATAGGCTCTACATGGTGGCCAGAATAAATAATGAAAGTAGAACCCGGGAAAACCACAGAAAGAACTAACAACAAAGGAGAAGCTACTGGCAAGCTTTTTCTTGTACCATAAACAAAGCTGTTATAAAATTATATCTTGCTATTTTACAAGTAACAGAATGTATACGTATACCTGTTAGCGTATGTATGTATGTATGTATGTATGTATGTATGTATGTATGTATGTATGTATGTATGTATGTATGTATGTATGTATGTATGTATGTATGTATGTATGTATGTATGTATGTATGTATGTATGTATGTATGTATGTATGTATGTATGTATGTATGTATGTATGTATGTATGTATGTATGTATGTATGTATGTATGTATGTATGTATGTATGTATGTATGTATGTATGTATGCATGTATGTGTGATTTCATGTATGTATGTATGTATTCATGTATGTATGTATTCATGTATGCATATATGTACATACATACATACATACATACATACATACATACATACATACATACATACATACATACATACATACATACATACATACATACATACATACATACATACATACATACATACATACATACATACATACATACATACATACATACATACGCACGCACGCACGCATACATACATCCGTGTGACCGAACGTTTTAAAACTGAAATTAAATGAACACACGTGCCGACTAGCTGCATACTTTTGCAATTAGTAATGTCAGCTGCTTTGTTCCAATAAGTCATGAATTAGCAAGCAACATTTTGCTCGTACATTATTTATAATGTGTCCGCATTGACGATGAATGTGATGAAAATTCGTCAATCCAGCTAGTGAATTATCTCCCTTTCCTTACTCAATCGCATTTTTTGCAACATGCATTTGAATTGTTTTTCCATAATCTTGCTATTTTTTTTCTCTTTCGGTAGAGCACTAAAGCGCATCATAAGTAGAAAAGTAACGAGTTTATTACCGTACAATAAGCCCCATTCATTTAACTCTGAGTCCCACATTCCATCTCGAGTGATTTTCTTTGTAACTCAGCTTTCAAAACCTGATATTTAATCAAAAAGGCACAACTTTATGCTAATGTTATGATTATATGTCATATTTTCAATATGTAAGGTTAGGACTTACTTCAGGGCGGGTCAATGAATTCACTTTTTCCGAGACTAATTCTATAATCAATTCCATTGGTATCTAATTTAATACCTTAAAATCGAAAAGCTTCCAGTAATGGTTGACTGATTACGATATATCGTATCAAGTAAAGTCATTAAAATCCGCATCAGTTAAATTTACTCTTGTCACATCCATCTTTCATCCCTAGGTGGCGCCATTGATGAACACACCAGGGGGCGCTGTGATTTAGAGTCGCGATGTTATTCTGACAGGCCTATCCGTTTGATCGCTGTTTTTCAATATTTTAGCAACACAATATATACTTCATACTTTTCGTATCAATCACTCTCTACGTTTCCTACCTGTCAAAACTTAGTTTTTAACTGATATTCTTCTCCTTCAAGCGAAATGCGAATTAAAGTAGTGTTTCAAAGTTGTGGGGCACACCGGGATTTTGTTTACAAGCCAACTGTGTCATAGACATTAACATGAAATAGAAACATATGGTGATATCTGTTCATTAGGTGAATTTAATATTGAATTTATTTGGAGCTAATATTTTATTAAAGTAGCAGCACACATTTGATTGGAAATGGAATACACTGAGGCAATTATTATGATATGGTTTTCATGTCAGCTAATCATCCAATGGATTCTACCGAGATCACATTTTAGTTTAATTTTACCTGTATTAGTAGGCATTTTCTTCTCTCTCTTTTTTAGTCTAGCATATACTTAAATTTGTCTGTCTTTGTATGATAATCCATGCCAATATAATGGCATCGAAACAATATAGGAGAAACGAGAAAACAGCTTAAGTCATATACAATGACAATTTAAGTCAATACTTAAATTTGTCTGTCTTTGTATGATAATCCATGCCAATATAATGGCATTGAAACAATATAGGAGTAACGAGAAAACAGCTCAAGTCATATACAATTTTCAAAACAAAAGAATACTAAAAAAATCGGTGAAACTATGACTTAAAATGGATAAGAAAAGAGTTATAGTTTTTAAGATTAGAATGTTTAGATTAAACGGAACTAAAGTACAGATAGTAATAGTTTCCATTATATGTGTTATCCACATTGAGCAGAAAATTACGTTATGTGCATGCAATGTACGTGTAATTAAAATCGGGTGAAACTGTCGTTTACGACAGAAAAAACAAATTCCATGAATCATTTGGAGGAAACAACCTCTGTTTAAAAAGCGCGTACTCAGATTGTAGACTTTTATTGTCAGTTGACTGGTTAGAAATCCTTTATATATTTCTTTAACTATCCTGAACAAATTAGCATTTTGATTATGTTGTATATTTACGTTGCCAGAGAAAATAATTTACATTCATTGGAACTGTTTGACCTTGAAGAGAGGCAAGCAAATTCCTGGCGGAATAATAACAAGTTGACTCGATTTTTACACAATGACACTTGGATGTTAAATAAACTACTATATGACCAAAGACAAAATTGGTGGTCTCCCTAGTGTCCAGTATTGGTAGGTTTCAGTGTACAAAAGAAAACATAACAAAGCAGTAGATAATTAAAAAAAAAACAATGTCGAAGAAGAGAAAAATATTGTACGTCGAAATACATTTTTTAGCTTTAGTAGTAAGCGTTAAGCTAGACTGGAAAAGATAGACATGCGTTCTGTTAGATTGAAAATGATAAATACACTGCATAGGACTAGAAACAGGAAGACAAGAAGGAAAATATATACTAAAGGAGCGAAGAATGAAGTGGATTCAAGCTTCGTTTGCAATTTTGCAAACATATTGCAAGCATATTAGAAGGGGACAGCAGACGGAATCCGTTTAAATGGTTACCATGCTGATGAGCGACAAGGACTGGTGGAAAATACTCTCGTATTCGAAATTTCTTCTGAAAAATTGTTCAGAGCATTGGGAATTGTAAACTTAAATACAATGTTTGTCTGTTTCCTAATTTGGTTTTAAGTATTCACATAAGATATGCACTACCAACAAATAAATACATACCGATTGAAAAATAAAAATAAAGGAAATTGGTAACTGAACGTCATTTCGATGTTCCTGCATTGTATCAAACAAACAAAACGAGAACTCTTCATTTACAAGTAAATGTTTTCTGATTTTTTTTTCTATAATCTTTTTTGTTTCTTTGTTAATTATTACTGGTAGCTATTCTGTCATTTAAATGTAATGTAGTTTCCACGTAATTTCAGGTTTTGCTAAATTAACTGTCTAATTCACACCCTGTTTTGTCAGAAGCAACGTGA